>JBBUKS010267329.1:0-21524 GCA_038050645.1 Hedychium gardnerianum
CCGGGTTGTGCTAGACTTGCAAAACTCCAGACTTCCGCCACGGGTAGGTCGTGCTAATCGGCACGACCCGTGCCACCAGCAGCCACAGCGCCCAACATGGGGGGTCGTGTCGGCAGGCATGACCCGTGTCAGGCACCTGGAACTTCACCTATAAAAGCCTGATTTCATATCGGAGAGGGGATCTCGATTGGGTGTCATCCAAGGGCCCCAAGAAGACTTTGGAGAGTGGATTGGAGGAGATTTCAACGCCTCAATGCCCTGAATTCGGATAAGAGAGCAACCGGAGACAAGCCATTACATCGAGACTAAGCTTTTCTTCCTCATTTCTGAATTATCTTGATTGCAACTTGTATTCATGATGTTTTCTGGTTGTAACTCCGATTTCATGGAGTAGACTCTTGATTCTAGGATTAGGTACTGCCTATTGATATGTAGACACTACTTGTTTAATATATAGAGTTTGAATTGTTCTTGTTCAATGATATAAGTGTTTGTGGTTCGGATTTACTGATTTAACATAATCTTGATGCCAAAAGAACAAGATTCATATCCCACGAGAATTTGGGAATGAACCGAAAGGAGAACCCAATCCTCCGACCCGTAGAACCTCGAGACGTGAAAAGTCATTTATGAAAGTAGATCGGTATGCCACGAGGAGTAATAGATTGTCTTAGATTTTAATCGATTGATTCCAATTCGTCGCTTTAGAGTAAGAGAAGGCATCTCGGGGTTATGAGATCATGTCACAGGGATCTCATTAGGAAAGCAACCTCTCTGCTCTGTCGCTTTTAGTGTAGACGATTAATTGGAACGAAAATGTCAGTGTAGTTCCAAAAGTTCACATCGGATACTTAGGATAGTCTACCTATATAAATCACCATTGAGAATAGGAAACCAAATATAGATTCAATGTTTATGATCATTTAAGTGAAACCGAAATCCTAGAATTGCTTTTCCCATTAATTTCTCTCGGATCACTATCTTTCCTTTCTTTCTCTCATCTAGCTCAATATTCATTCTCTCCTCACTTAATTCTTTGTTTTTTTCCCTTGATCTTTTGTTTTTGAACAACCCAAACCCACGATTAGTCTAGATAATTGTGTTTGCTTAGTATACTAGTACTTAACCACCATTCCCTATAGATTAGCGAGCAGGGCTAAAAGGGTCATCGGTCTTCTAAGTTGTTAGCGCATGAGGCTAAGAGGGTTTTATATATTCCGAGCCATTAACGAGTGAGACTAAGAGGGTCATAGATCTTATGAGCTGTAGCGCATGAGGCTAAGAGAGTCATCGATCTTTTGAGCCATTAGCGCATGAGGCTAAGAGAGTCATCGATCTTTTGAGTCATTAGCGCATGAGGCTAAGAGGGTTGTATGTATTCCGAGTCATTAGCAAGTGGGGCTAAGAGGGCTGAGAGCTTCGAGCTTGTAGTAAGACCGAGATAGTAGCTTGAGGCGATGACATTGACGAGATGCTAGAAGAGCTGAGGTTGTTAGTCTCCTTGTAAGGTTGACTCGTTAGCACGGGGATAAGAGTTCCATGTTTGTTGTGAGGTTGCCACGCAAGAAAAAGATAGACATGCAAGGGGCTACAATTTTACTTGATAGGGCATGAGTGCTTACAAGACTGAATTACAAAAAAGAAAAAACATAGAACGATGGTACTTGGTGTTAAACCCGATATGACCTCATATGTGTGGAATGTCAATGTCGCTTAAGTTCTTTTCCTTAGGAATCATCCAAGTAGTAGGACCCGTATTCGAGTCGGTGAGTGACTTGGTATCGCTTATCTCAGCGTGGCTCCAACTTGCTGACGTCTCCCGTGGACTTCACATAAATCTCCAACTTGGAAAGAACAAGGGATGACACATAAATCATCCTAGCACATGTGTTGTCGGTAACAAGGTCCAGCTCGATAAATCTCGTCTGAATTTTCGTCGATGTCTCTGTATGCAACGATTCAGGTTGATTCAAGTCCAATCTCGAATGGAATCATTGCTTTTCCACACTAAGTGGAAAGGAATCATCCTAGTGTCATCGCGCAGTGTTGTTAGATATACCCAGAGAATATTGGGAAGTTCTTCTACCCGGCCTCCTTTGACATGGTCCAGCTTAGTCTTCAATCCTCGAATTAGTTCTCGATTAACCATTTCTGTTTGACCATTACTTTCAGGATAATAGACTGAGGTGAAAGCTTGCTGAATGCCAAAACTTTGACACTAATCTTTCAGTTCTCGGCCTTGGATTTGTCAGTCATTATCCAACACCCGTTTGCGTGGGATGCCGAACCGGCATACTATGTTATGCCAAAGAAATTTGAGAATAACTCTCTCCGTGTTTCGAGTCAAGGGCACTGCTTCTACGTACTTTGAAAAGTAATCTACAGCTAGGAGGAACTTCTTCTGATTGGGTCATGTTGGAAAGAGACCCACGATATTCATTCTCCGCTGATCGAAAGGACGAGATGGTGGAGGTCTTCAATAGTTCCGTCGGACGGTGGAGCAAAGGTTGGTACTTCTGGCAATTTAGGCAAGTGCCCACTAGCCGGGCTGTGTCGGCTTGCAGAGTAGACCAGAAGTAACCAGCTAAGAGAACTTTCGTGCTAGAGTCCGTCCTCTAGTGTGATTTCCGCAACAACCCTGATGAATCTCCTTCATGACATAATCAGCATCTTCGGAGCTCAGGCATTTAAGGAGAGGACGTGAAAAGGCACGCTTATATATCTCCTACCAAAGTGAAGCGCGTAGCCCGCCTTTTGAGAGTCCGGACTAGCTCAGGGTCGACAAGAAGAATTTTGTGCTTCAACAAAGAAAATAAAGGGGTTCTCTAATCAACTTGGTCACTCAAGTGAGTCCCATGATCAATGTGAGCGACTAGTTGGTCTCGGATAGCAGGTTCCTCCTATTCCCAAGTGCCCAGGGCACTGACCATCTTGGCCAACTCATCCGCGTTTTAGTTCTAATCTTGAGGCACCTTATGTATGATAACTTCCTAAAAGTCAACTTTTCGAAAGCTTTTGTAAAGTCGTAGGCGATCATTGTGAGTCTCAAAAGTACCTTTGAGGTGTTGCACTACTAGATGTGAGTATGAATGGATGTGGACTCGGGTGGCTGCCACATGTTTGGTTGCCTACAGGCCTGCAAGTAAGGCTTCATATTCGGCCTTGATATTTGAGGCTTTGAAATGAAGCTTTATTGTTAATTGTAAAGTCTCTCCTCGAGGTGTGCACAGTAAGACCTCGACTCTGCTTCCCTTCTTGGTGGCTGACCCATCCATGAATATTTTTCGGGTCCCTTGTGGTTCTTGGCCAAATATCTCAGTCAGGAAGTCAGCCAAGGCTTGGGCTTTGATGGCTATCCTTGGTTAGTATTGAATATCATATTCACTGAGTTCAGTGGTTCATTTGATCAGGCGCTCCGAGGTTTCCGGATTTGTCAATATCAGCCCCAAGTTGCTATTGGTGAGCATTGTGATGGGATGAGAGAGGAAGTAGAGTCTAAGCCGGCGAGCGGTGAGCACCAGCACTAGAGCCAACTTCTCTAACATCGTGTAATGAGTCTCGACGTCCTTCAATAAATGACTTGAGAAATAGATGGGCTGTTGAGTGTTGCCTTCTTGTCGTATTATGACTGAGCCGAGAGCCCCTTCAGAAGTCGATAGGTATAACCACAAAGGTTCTTATGCCACAGGCTTGGACAGGATGGGTGATTGGCCAAATATGCCTTCAGCTCCGTGAAGGCTTGTTCGCACTTTTCATCCCACGAAAATCGGGTTGCCTTGTGTAGTATTTTAAAGAATGGAAAACATTTCGTGGTAAACTGTGATAACGCGGTGATTCATCCAAACAGTCTTTGTACTTGGTGTTTCTCGAGGATGTCATGTTTTGTAAGACTTGAACTTTCTCTAGATTGACCTCTATCCCTCGCTCAGTAACAATATAGCCATGAAGCGGCCACTTTTGACGCCAAACCGACATTTGGCTGGGTTTAATTTGAGACCATACCCCCACAAGGTATTGCATGTCTCTTATATGTTGTTGACTAATTTCTTAGCTCGGGATGACTTGATCAGTATGTCATCCATATAGACTTCGACATTGCGACCAATTTGATGTTTGAAGACCCGGTCCATTAGCCGTTAATAGGTGTCTCCTGCATTTTTTAGTCAAACAATATAATAGTGTAACAGAAAGTCCCGTCAGAGGTGACGAAACAAACTTTTGCCTGGTCCTCCACAGCTAAAGGGATTTGATGGTATCCTTGATACACGTCTAGCCTGCAGATGAGCTCGCAGCTCGAGGTTGAATCTACCAGTTGGTCGATCTGGGGTTGCGGGTAATAGTCTTTGGGACAAGCCTTATTGAGGTCTCGGAAATCGATGCAGACTCGTCATTTACCTCCTAGCTTGAGTATCAGAACCACATTTGCCAACCAGGAGGGGAATTGAACCTCTCGGATGTGCTTTGCCTCCGGGAGTTTGGTGATTTCGGTGTGGATCACTTTGTCTTGCTCGGGCGCGAAGTGTCTCTTCTTTTGTCTAACTGGCTGAGACTCCTGATCTCATGTGGTGACTAGGCAAAAATATCATTATTCCATTTGAGACAAGACAACAACCTTTCTTTTAATTTAGGTGTCAAATCAGTTGCTATCTGAGCAACGCGATTAGGCTAATCGGGCACAATAGAAGCATCTTCTCTTTCTTTAATTGGCTGTGGCACAGACACTTCCTCTACAAAATGTACTTCTCTCTTCTGGGTTCTTCGTACTTTTCGGAGATCGATTTGAACCGTGTCTATGTAACATTTTTGGGCAGCGCTTTGATCTCCGCTGACTAAGCCGACCTGATCAGCAACCGAGAATTCCAACTTCTAATGAAAGGTGGATATCACGGCGCCAAATGAGCTGAGAGCCGATCTTCCAAGGATGACATTGTAGGACGATGGAGCGTCAACCACCATAAAAATAATACTTCTAGTTCACTTCAAAGGTATCTCACCTAATGAGAGGAAGGTTGATCTGTGTGATTGCAATTTATGACCTTTAAACCCGAATAGGGAAGTTGACTGGGCTGCAACTCATCTCGGTCAATTTACATATGATCGAAAGCTTCTTTGTATAACACATTGACCGAGCTTCCTATGTTCACAAACACTCTAGATACATTGTAATTGGCTATGAGGGCATAAATTACCAGGGCATCATCATACGGAGTGGCAACTCCTTCTAAATCTTGAAGCCCAAAGTTTATGAGAGGGTCGTTTTTCCTACCTCTGCTAGTACCGACTCCAACCTTCGCTTGTGATCCTTTGTTGCACGGTTGGAATCACCATGAGCCACCTGAGATCATTCGGATGTCTCCTCGAGGAACAGTGTCGTCTTGACCATCTTGCCAATGATCTCGGTGATTATCTCGACGGTCGTCTCGGCGGTTATCTCGGTGGTTGTCTCGAGAGTTGCCTTGACGATCACCTCGGCGATTCTCTTGGCGATCGTCTCAGCGTTCTGGTGAGCGACATTGAGGGGACTCTGGCTCCTGCCGGTTTGATCGATTCCCTGAATTATCACGCTTAAGGTACTTGACTGGCGAACACCTGTCAGCAATGGGCGATGTCCTTTTGCCTTGATGTCGTTCACTTATGATCTGACTAACTTCTTGGGCGAGTTGCCGACACTCTTGTGTGTCATGCGAGTGCGATTGGTGATAGGTGCAAAACCGGACCACTCCTTCCGGGGACATTTTGCTAAGTCCTACCACAAATGTGGTAGCCAAGTTTACTAATTGTATCAGCCTCCCATCTCTTCGAGGCTGAACATAGTTAAGGGGTTGGAGAGGCTTCTTATCCAATTGAGGAGATACAAGGGCGCTCCCTTTGCGCACCAATTGAGTTTCTTCTAAATGTATGTACTTTTTAACCTAATCTAACAACTTTTCATAGTTCATCGGAGGCTTCTTCACCAGGGATCTAAAGAAATCCCTGTCTACCAGCCCTTGGGAGAAGACGTTGGTTAAGATTTCAAAAGGAGTTGATGGAACATCCCAAAAGACTCCGATTAAATCGCTGCAAATATTCCCTAAGACTCGAGGCTTCTGTTCCATGGTGAACAAATTGAAAAGTGCTTTTTGATATCTCTTATTGCTAGCGAACTAGTGCAGGAACGTGGCCTTGAACTCAGCGAAGGAATTAATGGAGGAGTCGGGGAGCCTTACTAAACCATCATTGGGCTAAACCTGATAAGATGGTCAGGAAGACTCAACATTTAATTTCATCTGTATATCGTTGCAATAAGGAAGCATTCTCGAAATGACACATATGATCTTCTGGGTCTGATGACCTTGTGTATTTGCCTAGTTGTGGCTGCCGAAAGCTCTGAGGAAATTCTTGCTCAAGAACCTCCCTGAAAAAGGAGTTCCTTGAGTAATTTCCTGAGGCAAGCGCCTTTCCTTTGCGGTCACGAGGCAGCGTTTCCTCTGCTTGTGATTCGTGCGAACCTTCACCCGGAAGTGCAACGCCTCGGTTGATTGAGACCACGGCTGGCGGGACCCCTATGAAGGGCGCAGGCATCTTACTTGTAGGAGGGGGCGCGCCAACTAAGGGAGGGATACCTCATGTTGGTGGCGGTTGCAAGAACCCTTGTAACGCCTTGGAAACCATCTCATTAACGTCTTCTTGCGTGAGGGTCGACGCTCCGCTGTGACCCCTCCCCCGAGTCACGGTTGTCAGCAGTTCTTCTAGTGTTAACCATCGCCGCGTCTTGGTTCAATTTTCCCACAAATGTCATTAATTTGTTCTGGCTAAATATGGTCAAGCCACCAGTCAACAAATAGGCTAATGTGCGTGCTCGTCAGAGGTTGTCGATGAGGAAAAGGAGAAAACCTAAGGCACACTCAAAAAGAGGGTTAGAATGACGTCGGAGATGGATCCCGGTAGGCCACTCTGACGCTCAAGTTAGGGTTTGCTTCAGGAAAGGATGTTGAAGGAAGAAGTAGGAGAAGAGGAGTAAAACCTTGTGGGGTTGGAGAAGAAATCGGGCCCTCTTCTTTACCTTCGTGAGTGTTTTATCCCTCCCAGGAGAGCATCTCCACATCAGCTATAGTATCATGAATCAATGAGGGGAACAGATCCAACAGTCATTAGTTGTCTCCTCTCCATTCATCCAATGTCGCGTGTTCGTAGGAGAGCATCTAGGAAACCAAATATGACAGCCTCGTAACTGCCTTTCCATTCTCAAAATGTCACGCGTTCTGGAATATTTTTTATTATTGTCAAAGAGCTCGTATAGAGCGTAGGCCTGTCTTGAGGATGAAATAGACGATGTCGATGAGGAGTGGCCTTGGAAATAAACAAAGTCAGGATCTGAGATTGAAATTGGGATGATGCTGGGATCTAATGGTGAGAGAGGGTGTCAACGACTGGGATTGAGACAAAGATGATGTCGGCAATCGTGGTCAAGACCAAAAGGGTGTCTATCGCTGAGACTGCAAGGAAGTTTGTTGAGACTATTGCCGAGACAGTTGCTGAGATTATCATCGAGATTGATAGAGAGTTTGAGAATGAGGAGTCTATTGCTGAGATAGTTGTCGAGACTGTTTCTGAGACTGATAGGGAGTCTACTGCTGAGACAGTTGCCGAGACCGTCTCTGAGACTGATAGGGAGTCTGCTGCTAAGATAGTTGCTGAGACAGTTGCTGAAACTGTCACCGAGACTTGAGTTCCCTCTGCGATGAGTTTGACCTTCTCTTAGGTAACTTCCACCTCACTTTGACTTTGATTGACAACTTAGCAAGACTTTCTATTTTAACGATTAAGACCGCAGGACTCCACCGCATCAAAATGGAATGACTATCATCGTAATATCACATGGAATCCCAGATAGGCCCAAATCGAATCTAACATGCTCTATGCCCATTAGTCTCGTGGAAAGAAAAAAAACGACAGCCAATTGCACGAAGCTCCCTCCAATGTGAGATTCCAGCCTTACCCTGAATTGCAAGAGACTCTTTCTGTGATTCAAATCTATGACCACCAATTCACACGGTAGTTGATTTTTTTTATCTCAGTCATTGATAGGCAATGAGCCCCATATTTATACAAATTTGTATTTGATTTGATATAGAAATGAGTATTTGAACATATACGATATTGGTAACAAAATAATGAGAAAATACGATAATATGGTAATGAAATATCTTATGATATCATAAAAAATCAGAGAATATCATAGAGTATATGACAATTGTTAACACCTTCCTCAAATTGAAGATGTTGGAAGGATCTTTAATTTGCATTAGACACTTCCAAAATTTCAAATTTAAAGCATGGATGATATTTTTTGGATTATCGAATCCAGATAGAATGACACACTTAGCCAAGGATGATATCATGCCTGAAACATGTCCATTTGGAATGATAACATGTCTAAGATATGTCCATAGATCCTAGATTACTCTTAATGTCAGATTAGACATTGGTCAATGAATGATCGCTACTTACAAGACATCAAGATAACTTCTAGAGGAATCTCCAAAAGTTGCTTGTCGATTTGGAGGTGAAGGTGAGGTTAGGAGGTGCATAATGGTTGGAGCAACAACAGTGGGAACATCTCGACCTAAGGAGGTTATTGAAAAGTAACCGAGGTTGTTAGTAATGGTGAGGAGTTATGGCCAGTGGACTGCAAAATGAAAGAAGCACCATTGATCAACAAATTATTGAGATGGAGGAAATGGGAGAGGAGAGCAAAAGAGACTGATCATCCTATAAGGTTCCCTCTGACCAAAAACATAAGGAAAGATGGCTTATGTTTCAAACATAGAAGTGTCGGTGGTATGAGGTGATTATGGTGAAAATGAGATATACGATGGTTGTAGATCAAGGACGATAGAGAAGTTCTGATACCTTAAAAGAAACACAAGTAATGTGGAAAGATGATCTCCCTGTAACATATTCATTGTTGGACAATGAGCCACATGTTTATACAAGGTTTTACCTGATTTGATATGGAAATGAGTCTTTGGAAATATACAATACTGGTAGTGAAATAATGTGAGATTCTCATAATTTGGTCATGAAATATCTGGTTATATCGGAGAATATCATTAACAGGATGATATAACAACTCTTAACAGACACACACATATATATAGAGAGAGAGAGAACAGTTGGCCCGTTCCTAATGACTTGTTATTTTGGGATTGAATAAGCTTCATTCTAATTTGTTATCACCAATGCTAAACTTAACATTTCTGTTTAGCATTTTTTAAATTTCCTCCTGTTGAATAGTATGATTGGAATTGACATTAAATACTGTTTCATCACTTCACTATTCCTCAATATAGACATACTCAGCTTATTCCCAGATTTATCGATCCAAGAGTGGTGTGTGGAAACCATGTGAATCCATAATCTTTCATCATCATGATCATCAACTTATAACTGCTATGGTCATTTGTTTAAACAACATTAGAATTTAGCTATCCATTCATCAGTTACCCTTAACCAAATGATGCAAGGATTTCGGCATATCCTGTATGGGCTTCCATAGCAAGCTAGAAAGGACTGAAGCAACAATGTACAAGTGGGTTTTCCCTAGAATAATATGATACTTGTCTCCTTTTGGGGAACTCTGTTAAATGAGTTTTATTAGAATGCATAACAAAATATCGTCTTTTGTGAATCAAAACCTAGAGATTTTCCTCATCCCTATTTATGATAATTCTTCATTTGGTTTGACTTTACATGGCAGGAACTTGTTCTGGAGAGCATGGTATCGGCACAGGGAAGATGAAGGTAATTTCTGTCTCAAATCTATATTTGACTGTTGAAGTATCATCCATTTGTTACATCATTCTCAAAAAACAATCGGAAAAAAAGTTCATCTGTTCTTCCTAATAAGTTTTCAAATTATTTTGACGCATCAGTTTCTCCAATTGTTGCAGTATCTAGAAAAGGAGCTTGGAATTGGGGCATTAAGAACAATGAAACGAATAAAGTCTGTGTTGGACCCCAACAACATCATGAATCCAGGGAAGCTGATTCCTCCTCATGTCTGTATTTAAGAACTTTGTTGTATGTTGAAGAGGGAAACTTCCATTTCACCTTCTGAAGTTTACTCTTTAGAAAAGACATCGGTATTGTCGACTCTTTGTAGTTTTTATTAATCCAAATGACATAATATTATTGTAATAGTTTGATTGATTCATAAATAACATTTGTATGTTTTATATTGACTAGTAATTTAATGCAATCCTTTTTTATCCGGGTTTAGAACTGATCATGTTGGAGTTTATTCGTCATGGATGAAATTAATTAATGTCTTGGCACAATTGCTAAATTCATTCACTTGATCCCTTTTGAGAGACTTGGCACAATTGCTTTGTTTAAAATAACCTAAACCACTTTGCTAATTCACAAAATATTATTTTTTAAAAAATAATAATTAATGTCTTTTGAAAAATAAAATGAATAAAGTGTGTAATCATTCTTAAATTGATATTATTATAGTGAATATAAAAGGTCTTCCTATAAAACCAATGCATGATTGTAAAGGATTAAGGGAAAGGGAATATAAAAGGTCTTCCTATAATGGTTATCACGAAGAGAAAGGGAGGACACTTTGCTAATGATAAAAGAGAAGAAAGACTTTTTTTTTCTTTCTATTTTGCTTACCTTTTTATTAAGAAACTCAAACTAAAGGAACAATAGTATCATCCTACACACGAGCTAAGCTTGTCTTGAATGTAACATCACTCGTTAATTATAATAATGTTAGAGAAAAATATAAACAAAAGTTAGTCAAACTAAATAAGAAATTCCCACTAAGAGCATGCCCAAAACTCAACTAATAACTTGAGGTCAAAAACTTCATAATGCAAGCATAAAAATATAAAATGAATATAAAAGAAAAGTATATGATGTAAAAATAGTATATTTGATAATAGAATCCAATAAATATTAAATAATCACGATCAGAAATTTATCTTAAATTTGCTTTTAAATGATTTCATTAATTCTTATATTTTTTTCTTTTTTATTCTCTTAAAGGGATTGTTGATTTAATTTATCAAAAGAAAAAATACCTATATACATATTATATAGACTAAGACAATCAACAATTTGTTTAATAAAAGGTACATCGAATATAAGGATGAATATTTCATAATTCATCTGAAATAAAGTGTATGATAAATATATATAAATAAATAGGATAGATGACTCACAAGTCACTTGATAAACATGTATTGTATTTATATAAAATGAATGACCTATAATTTATAAAAATAAATATCTCTTGTAAAATAGTCAAAGTTTCACATGCACAAAAGACCTAAGGATGCTTTTTCAAAAGCGGAGACTATACTCTATATAAGTAATTTATTTTATTTATCTATTTCGGTATAAAAGTCACATAACTCATTCAGAGCGTAGAGTTGAAGCTTTATATGGTAAGTATTGCATTTATTATCATATCAATGATAATAGTCTTGAAGTGCGAAGTTGAAACTCTATTATAATAATAATAATACACTTATAAATTTAATTTGAATAATCATGTAACTTTTTCAAAGCAAGAGCTAAAGCTCGATAATATAATTTATCTATTATTTTATTAGTTAACATAATAAATTATGTAATTTAATTCATCGTATTCTTAAAAGGAAATAAGTAAAATAGATGTAAAACTAAGAATAGAGCAACTAAAATATGAGAAAATTATTAAGCAATAAAAAATAGGAATAAAATCATAAATGATTTTATTTTTAACAACTTCATAATTACATAAATTTAATCATATATAAAGTAAATATGATAAAATAAAATAAAAAATATCACATCACCTTGGATGAAGAAATCTACCTACTTAGTTTCGCGGTATGATATCATGATTAAATCTTTCGAATATTTAGAGTTTGAGATTTAATTATAGTATATTATTAGAGATTTTTCCCCTTAATAAATAGTAGAACGTTGGTTGTCAAGATGAGTCTCAACGTGTACTTCCCTGATTTATCCTAATTTTTTTATATGACTGAACCAGTCATCCCAAGATTAGTTGAATCGAAGACTTATACACTTGGTGCCAACTACAACAACACCTTCATGCTTCACTCAGTTAGATCCTCCTCTCGGCATATCCGAAATGAAAGATTTATCAAATTCAAATAAGGATCGAATTTCGATAAAAATTATAGGTATACTCTCCATATAAGAGCTCATTTCGATTTCCTTATTTATTACCTTCTAATAGTGTAATATAGTCGTGGGGTACCAGAGTAATGAATTTCACCTTTTGTCAAATTCACTGAGTTAGATCTACCCTGCCCCCAAGGTATGATCGAGTTGGTTACTATATAAAAAATTTATCGAATTTAAATAAAGATCGAATCCCTATAAAAGTTATGAATATACCCTCTTATACTCATTTCGATTTTTTGATTTATTCTTTCCTAATAATGTAGATGGAAGCTGTCAAAATGACAATTTTTACTTTTTTTTTATCGAATTTACTAAATTAGATCTATTTATTTCCTCCTATTAGTGTGGGGTCGTCGTGAAAAGCCATAAATGAAGAATTTTATCTTTTGAGTTAGAATCATAAGTTATAAATCAATGTTATGAATTCAACTTTATAGTGTTAAAACAAAGATTAAAATGTTAAAAAGAAAGATTAAAAACAAAAGAAAAACAAAATGAAGTATCAAAATTTTTGTAATGTGTAAAAAATTTTTTTGTTAAAGACAAATATTAAAATTCGTGACAAGTATTAATATTTTAAAAATATTTTTAATGATTTTAATTCTTTTCATCAATGTAAAAATTAAAAGGTCAAAACTAAAAATGAAATAAAGAAATACAATAATATATCGAATTGGAAAGAGGGATTGGAACCAGTTGTATTAAATTATCCGCCTTCCTTTTGCGGCTGTGCTGCGAGTCGCCGAGCTGTCGTTGGGGTGGAAAAATGGTAGCCGGCCTTCCCTCCGCCGCCGCTCTCGTCTCCATCCCATCAGCTACAGTCAATAGCAGAAGAAGCGTCCACCAGTTCAGCTCCACCTCCTCCTGTCGTTCTTCCCCTTCGTTCCTTCGCAGATGCCCATCGCTTCAACCTTCTGCCGTCTCGTTCCCGTCGCCCTCGGTTGTGAGGCGGAGCACCTGGGGTTTCTCGGCCTCCTGCTGCCTCCCGCTCGACTCCAAGAACACTGCTCCGCTTTCGACAAAGCTTTATGTCAGCGGTACCATCTTTTTTCCCCCTTTACCAACCTTTTGTTATTGATTTTTTTTTATCCGATTACAAATTTCACTCCTTTTCGTTAACTTTTTTCCTTATTGGTCTGTGAAATGATGAGTATATACGGAATGTCGGTTTTTCTGTGTTATGGAAGGACTCAGGAATCCATTTGTTTATATACGGAATTACTTGAATTGAAACATCAAACCTTTATACCATAGCTGCAAGTTAGTTATCATGGATTTAACTCATGATACTCAGACTTATTCTGTTCTTTAAATAGAGGGATAAATGACGCGCATACCTACCAAAGTTAATTTATCAGACAGGAATCCAGGTACAGAATAGTTTACACTTTTTTTAATTGGATGAAACATTTCAACTTATGATTATATTCAACGAGTAAACACCCATGATCATCACTAAAAATAAAAGATTGGAGCTTATACAACTTTTGAAGGGTGATATGGGAATAATTATCAATTAATGGGGTAACCATAGGATGGTTTACACGTGGACTATCTGTTGAGAAAGCAATACTCCCATGTTGTTGAGTTTGAATGGTGTTTTGATATCTTTAACAAAAAGTTTATATTAAGTTTGGCTTACTCACAGAGCTTGGTGACTCAATACATTTGAGTTGGTCTGCTAGATGGCTCGACAAAGTTGAGTTGAGTGGTTGTGGGTTCATTGACTCAATAGCCTAATATAGAGGTGAACTCAAAAGGTGAGAGGAGAAGGAAGATATGTGGAGCAAGTTCGCAAAACTTGGTGTATGGCTGGTTCGTTGACTCAATGGCCTCACATAGAGGTGGACTCAAAAGGTGAGAGGAGAAGGATGATATGTGTCGTAAGTTTGCAAAGCTCATGGCTGGTTCGTTGATTTAATGGGTTGATATAGAGGTAGACTCAGAAGGTGAGGGGAGAAGGATGATATGTGGAGCAAGTTTATAAAGGTTGGTGTATCCGAGTATTTGAGGTCCGATGTGAGGTGTACTTGAAAGGCAAGAGGTGAAGGATGACATAAGTTTAGAGCATTTCTAGTCCCAGAGGCTAGAGCATTTGTAGTCCTAGAGGCTGAATGCTAGGTGTACTTTAGGTTGACCAGTATGTTTTGATGTTGCTCATAAAGGATTTAAATTAGGTTTATCTTGTGTTCCAATATGTGTGTCGATTGTCTAGGAGCTTGACATGTTGCTTGTAAAGTTGAAGTTGACTTGGAGCTTGGTAGGTTTCTTATAACTCAATAGGATCTAGATGAAAGACTAAGAGGTTAAGGTCGAGTAGGAGCTTGGCACATGGTCAAGTGGGTTGCTAGTTTGATGGCTCAGAGACCCAGAATGAGGTGGACTTCTAGGCAAGGTGAAAGATAGATGTAGAAAGTTTGAAAGGCTTAGTGCATACGAGGGATTAAAGAGCTGATTAGATGAACTCAAGGGTGAAAAATATCGATGACATTAAAGACTTGAAGACATGTAAGTTGAGTGATTTCAAGCAAATATAATCTTAGCTTATTCTTTTAGGTAAGAATAGGCAAGGTTTACCTAGTATTTTTTATGACTAAGAAACAATAATTTTTTGGGGTTATTGTTGTTATTTTAGCTTGTTCTTGACTTAAATAAAGATCTTCAAGCAGATTCAATCATCTGAACTGTTGAGTTGACTCAAAAGTCAATTGCAAAAAAGGATTCCTAGATAATCTTAAAGTCCTAGATAAGAAAGCCGAGGAAAGTAGTGGGGAATACTAATAACCAAGAAAAGGACTCAAGAGCGATTTTTAGGTATTATTTGTCTCCCCTTTAGATATTTTTCATTCTTTGTTCAACTTTGTCAAAGTGCATCCACCTTGAGCAGGGGCTCACAAACTTAATTATTGCTTGACTAATTGTAATTAATTCGACCAAGCTAAAGTTTTGAGCCCTTCTCGATTGAACAATTTGATAGTTTACTAAATGATAAAAATTTCAGTTTAAATTAAATTGAAGATGCATCAATCTTAAAATTTTCTTCCAAGTGTTTAGTTTAATTGAAGATGTGTCAATCTCGAATTATTATCCGAGTACTTTAGTTTTGAACATGTCCTAAGTCCTAGAAATGTGGGAAAGGACATGGTTTATTATATCTTTCAATATCATGTTGTCAGCACTTCTAATGATGAACCATCCCTGTGTTTTTCATCACCGGTGCACATTTCAGCTTCCTATTCCCAGGGTATTTGTTCCACAGCTCGACAAAATTGCTAGGATGTCGCCTCCATATGAACAAGCTGATTATGGTAAATATTTCACTGACACATACTCATTTAACTCCAGAAGATCTTTCCATGAAAAATAGAAGTCTTTGACAAGGTGTATGTCACGCCAGATAAAGGAGCATCTCTGATTTAGTCACACTTCTTCCCATCCTTACCGACCAACATATTTCAACAATCAATTTCCAAAATCACTAATTATTTTTTGAGGTGAATAATGACCAACATTTACAAAGCTCTAGTAAATTATGTGTTTGCAGATTAATCACCTCAAGACCTCCCTTCCTATCTGGCAAATGTGATTCCAGTCCGCTAATTTTTGATTGGATAGCCTTTGTTTTGAAGCCAAAGTAATTGTCTTGGTATGTAGTAAATTCTTGTTGGGTAGTTGACCATGCATTCAGAATGTTGTTGGTCAATGCCAATTTTTCATGATGTGAATTTGGATCCAATTATGTTGATGATGTCATTCTAATTTCTGTGGTTATATTTCTTTGTACCAAGTTGGAAGTTGGAAAGCATTGTCAAATTGTATATTCAATGATTAAACACCCTCAAGCCTCCCCTTGTTGGTATAGTTGTTTGGTGGTAAATGTTAGGGTAGTAGTGATGTATTTATTCTTGTATTAATATTTTAGATTTAGGTATAAGCTATGACTATATGTACATGCAATGTGTTTCTTGTAGAATATGTAATACAATATTCTTTTTCATAATATAGGAATGGTATCAGAACATCGTTCTTGTAGGCTAAGTTTTTCTATAGCAATCGCATAAGGAGGAGGCCAACAACCTCCCTAAGTCATGGTTCTTCCCTAGTTTCTTATCTTTTTGAATGTGCCACCTATAGCATCCACATATGCCCAATTCCTCTAAAAGGAGCATTTTCTTGTCCTCCTCTAGATCAATGTCGATTATGCGAGTAATATTTTCCTCTAAATCTAGCGCCATAGCAATGTCACCTTTTATGCAAGGATGACATCTATAGAGACCGTTGTCTTCTTCCGTGTGCATCTTCTCCTCATCCAAGAACAATTCTTGCTTCTTCCTTGCATATTTGTCTTCGTGCCACCATGGGAGCTTGCATATGGTAAGGTTCCTCTATCCTTGGCGCATCCTCCTTTTTGCCTCAATAGGTCTTGTAGGGGCACCTCTCTTGATGCCGTATTTAGATCCGAAAAGGGTAAAGACAAACTCCTCTTCTCATGCTCTTCCTAGCTTCTTGTCTTCTCAACATGATGTGAGTAGCCATCAACATACCATAACTCTCTACACTAGATTAATTATGGTTCTGGCTCTCATGTTTGTGGTTCTTATGTGCGAAATACTATGTTGGCGAACTTTATCTCATTGCTTTCCATTGTTTGACGATCCCCTCTAGCATGTTCTCTAAGATATTTGTTGATCTCTTCTTCTCCGTCTTTTGTCTTTGGGATCTTCTCCATTCAATGTAGAAGGCCATTTCCATTGCCTTTTTCTTATCTTGTCAACCCTACATTTGGTTTATTCTCCATCATATCTTCACTTCTTTCAGATTTTTTTCCTGTTATCCCTGTTGATTCTCCATCATATGTCTTTCAAGTTTTGGTGTCCTTTTCTTTTATGTTTTGCAAATTTTCATCTTTTACGAGATTCCTTCTTCTATGTCACTGTGCTTGCTTTTCTTTTTTTTTTCGTTCTAGCAATTGTTTTGAACTCCTTCCTCCGATGCTGAGCTCTTCTTTCTATTTCTTTTCTTCAACACTGGTGTTCTTTGGTATGTTGCCAATATGCGTGCATTGATTCCCTTCTCTTCAGCACTGTGCACTATATGTATCATCCTTGGGAGAAGCACCACTTGCAATTTATTCCCAAGAGACCCTATGACCCTCGTTGAGTGCTTTCCTTCTTTTTCTTTTCTCTGCCATGTGCCCTTACATGTGCCATCATAAGGAGAAAACCACTTGTGAGTTATTCGTAAGATCTCTCCATTTATCCTCTCTTTGTTAATGTGCTAGCCTAATGCCAAGGAAATTGTGTGCTCTGCCAAAGCTTGGTTTCTCCTACATGTTAGTATTATGTATTTGCTTTGATTTATGGTCATGGCTTGATTAGTCCATTTTTTCTATGGACAACCTTTATATTTACCAAACTACACACATGATATCTATCATCCAACTTGAGAATGT
Organism: Hedychium gardnerianum; assembly: GCA_038050645.1. Lineage (NCBI taxonomy): Eukaryota > Viridiplantae > Streptophyta > Magnoliopsida > Zingiberales > Zingiberaceae > Hedychium > Hedychium gardnerianum. The sequence continues at coordinate 17,642 of JBBUKS010267329.1, forward strand.
GTGTTAACAGTATTAGGTTATTAGTGTTGTGGATTTGCTCTGAGGTAGGTTATGTTTTGAGTCTATGTACATGTAATATATTTCTCTAGTAAGATTGCAATACAATATTCTTTTCTCTTAGATTGACCATAGATATGGTTCTAGGCTACCAGATTTTTTATCTGAGAGCCTTTGTTTTGAGACCAAACTGTCTTGTGTATCTTGTTGCTAACCTATCCTGGTACATGGATTTGGTCATAGACCGTGTGCTGTAGAATGTTGTTAGTTAGTGTTCAGCAACCTTCAACTGGAATGAGATGTATTCCATGGCGTGAGTTTCGAACCAATTCCATTGACGATGTTATTTGAATATGTGGTCGGGTTTCCAGTTACCAATCTGTAAACCAGGTATGCAATAGAGAGAATAGACACCAACCATGGTATCTATTTTCAAAAGAACTGAGAATGGATAAGAGATGGAACAGAAGAAAGGAGAGAAGCGATACGGTAACTACCAGTGTCATAAATTTTTTTCTAAGGGACACATGATGATGATCTGACAGTCCACTAGAATGATTTCTGTAATATTTTCTATTAGTCAGCTTCGACTAATGTGTGTTATTGTTTTGTTGGCCACTTTGACTAATAGTTTCCAGGTCTATATGTTGATATTAAGTCTTGCAGTTTTTTTATGTTCACTAATATTTTTTCTGTTTTATTAGACCTTTTTTTCTACATCAGTTTCCCCTTTTGCTAATTGCTTAACGTGTTAGCACAGATTCTACACTGTATCTCATACAGGAATGCACAACATATGTTAGGATTAATACTTTTTAAGCTTCTTCTTCCAGGTCTTTCGTTTCGCACAACCGAGGAAAGTTTGAGGAAGGCTTTCCAAAATTTTGGTCAGCTTGTAGAAGGTAATCATGTTTTCCCTTTTGTTTATTTATGGACACACACACATCTGTGATTGTCATTGATCTCACTTATTTGTGGTGTTTCTGCAGTTAACCTAGTCATGGACAGAATAGCAAATAGACCAAGAGGCTTTGCTTTTCTTTGTTATGCCTCGGAAGAGGAATCCAGAAACGCCATTGAGGGGATGCATGGAACGGTAACAACTAAACATATTTTACATAATTGTTTGTTGCACCCGTCTTCCTAGTTAAACGTATAGTTGTTTAAGGTTTCTATTTGTTGTCGCATACGATTATGGAGGAGGCGGAATGTGGGGCATTATCAGATCGTTCATTACTCAAATTGTTATCTGAGATTATCATATCAGATCTTTGTCTACTCAAATAATAGTTTGGCCTTGTCTCTTGGGCTTAGGCTTAAATAGGTGGCAAAAATTTACGGGCAAAAATTTAAAGAGCACTCTTAATTATCATTTTCGTTAAAAGGGCATCTCTCAAAATTACTTAAACTTAATTAAAATTGTTTCAATAGTCAAAATCATTGTAATACTGTTGTAGTAGTCATTAATTGGCCGTTATAATAGTGTAATAGCTATTAAATGACTGCTACAACATTGTAAGGTCAACTAAATATTGTAGCAGCCAATTAATGACTATTACAATAGTTTTATGTTGATTTTAACCATGTCGAAGTGATTTTGATCAACTTTAAGCAATTTAAATTAAGTTGACAAAGTTTTTTTATATAAGTGCTCTCTATGTAAAGATTTTTTTTGAATCGATTTATTTTTACAATGCTGTAGTAGTTTTTTCATAGTTATTATAATCACGTTAGAATAAAGGTGTTTTCGGTATGAGAAATACGATGGAGCGGCAGTCTTTTGAGTTTTTTTTTTTTTCTAAAAGGGCATGGGTGACTTTTTGATTTTTGTCTAAAATTTTTTAAAGGCCTTCATGTGTCTGGTAAGCATAGCAGTGAATTGATTGTCTTCTCTTCGATTTTTGTTAGTTCCTTGATGGGAGGGTCATTTTTGTGGAAGTTGCAAAGCCAAGGTCAGAAGCACGCCCGAGTCCAAGACGATCTCCAAGGCGATATTGAGTTGAGCGGCTGCATAATTCGATAGCCATCTCGTATCTATTTCCCCAAAGCTTTTGACTTCAGTAAGTATGAACTCTAACAGCAAGATTTGTAAATTGCAAATGCTCTGTGATATTGTTTATGGAAAAGAGAAAAAGATATATTTTGATTAATTTTTATACCAAATACACCGATATTTATATACATGAGGTTTCCTATAATTATGCCTATAATTAAGCTAATTACAATCAATCACAATCCTTACAATTAAGCTAATCAATCAATCACAATCCCTATAATTAAGCTACCGTATTTAACACTCCCCCTCAAGCTGGAGCATATATGACAATTATATTTAATTTGTCACAAAGTTCGGATAATCGTTTTCCTCCTAATATTTTAGTGAAGATGTCAGCAACTTGGTTGGATGACGATGTGAATGAAGTAATAATTTTCTGGCTCATTACACACACGAATAAAGTGACAGTCAACCGTAATATACTTAGTACTTTCATGAACAATTGGGTTACTTGTGATGTGAATAGCTGCTTGATTATCATAATACACAGGTAATGGTTCATTATAGGTGAATCCTAATTTTTTAAGCAAATTCTTCAACCATAATATCTCAGTTACAGTGTGAGCCATGACTCTGTACTCAGCTTCGACAGTTGATCTAGCAACGGTAGTTTATTTTTTACTTCGTCATGTTACTAGATTTCCCCTTACATAAGTGCAATATCCAGAAGTGAACCGTCTGTTGGTTTGATGCAACATAATCGACATCAGAATATGATTTCATCTTTAGGTGTCCATTTCTCTTAAATGACAACCCTTTCCCTGGAGATTTCTTGATGTACTTAAGAATCCTTGTTGTAGCATCCCAGTGAACTTGCTTAGGCTTATCCATAAACCAATTGACCATTCCTACTGCAAAGGAGATGTCAGGTCTCATTATTGTTAAGTAGATGAGTTTTCCAACAAGTCGTCTATATTTTGCCTTATCCTCAAAGAATTTTCCAGTATCATCTCAAACACTTGGATTGATATCCATAGGAGTATCAACCGGCTTCGTTCCAAGCAATCCATTTTTTTGAGTAAATCTGTAGCATACTATCGTTGGCATAATGAAACTCCAGACTTATTGTGAGCAATTTCACTTTTCAAGAAATACTTAGGACGTCTCATTTCCTTAGTAACAAAATGTTGTTGCAAATACTTCTTAGTTTTGTTAATCCCACGTATATCACTGCCTGAGATGTCATCAACATAAACGATAAGAATGATAATCTCATTCATGTTATGTCGTACAAACATAGAATGATCAAATTTATACTGCCTGAAGCCAACAATTCCGATTATATTACTGAATTTTTCAAACCAAGCTAGGCTTTGTTTAAGATCATAAATAATCTTTTTAAGTCTGTAAATCATAGAAGCATTCTTCCCCTGAGCAACATACCCTGGAGGTTGCTCCATAAAAATGGTCTCGTGCAAATCGTCATAAAGGAAGACATTCTTCACGTCTAGCTAAAACATTGGCCAAGATTGATTGATAGTCAAGGAGAACAAAACTCTAATAAAATTCAGACGGATAGTAGGAGAGAACGTCTCAAAATAATCGATACCATAAGTTTGTGTAAATCCTTTGGCTATCAGACGAGCTTTGTATCGATTAATAGCGCCGTCAACTCTATACTTCAGAGAAAACACCCAACGACAGGCAAAAATAACAATGGATGGTGGTGCAGTTACTAGCTCCCAAGTACTACGAGAGATAAGAGCGGACATTTCTGTTGGAAATCCTATGCGACAAAATCAAATCGCAGCGGAAAAATAGGATCCCTTCTGTGATCCATGCGAAAAATTCATACAAGTTAAATCTACAAAATAAGGTCCTATCTAATAG
>JBBUKS010267545.1:0-21515 GCA_038050645.1 Hedychium gardnerianum
GAAGCACAAATCTAATAATAAAAATATTTTTTAAAAACGTAATTTATAAAATAAAAAATTATTAAAAAAATTTAAAAGTTATTTACAAACAAATATTTTACAAACTAATTTATTGAGATTTTATTTTTTAAAAAAATAGTTAGCAATAAGATGAGTATTTTCATATAAATACTTTATGAGCCTGTGAATTGGTTATGGCTTCACACGATAGCCTGTGTCGGTCACAACACGTTCAGATTAGGGTCAAATCATTTAGTTAATCTGAAGTATTTGTTTGGTATAAAAGATTGCTTGTTCAAAAGGAGATGATATCTCACAATGGAAGATGTGTTTGGCATGTTTAAGTCTATATGTTAGGAGCTAAGAAAATTTTCATGATTCATAATGTCAGGACAAAGACAAGAAAAGATATAATCTAATCCAGAGAAATATTGGAACTTAGTTGGAATCACCAAATCTGGCATCTCATTCAATGTGAGTGCTCCATGACATGATCATTAGGAGGCAACTTTAAAGATTTTGCAACACTTACAATGTTCCAGGAAAAGATCTCTTATATCATAATAGTAGCCATCTTCATATTGTAAATACACAAATATTTGAGCAGGTTTTCTCCAGGATAGTAAATCCACATAAGTTACCATGTTCTTGTGAGAGGTAATATGAGATCTTGGACGAGCAAGAAGCAAACTATTATGATCAAGTGAAGAGGAACAATAAGGGCTATTCCTCTAGCTATATATGAGTTTATTAGGCTGACAGTCGGATAACCAAGTTCAAAAATATCCCTGGTTAGTTGATGTCTCAATGAAGTTATATTGGGATAATTCAGATGTTGTGTACATAGTTTTCAATTACATATTTCATAAGGACAAATCATATATAAATAGATTGACAATTACTTTATAAGTAAAAGATGCAATATAAAGAGATCATCTACTTATTTTATTTGTTAACTCCAATGATCAATTAGCACATTTCTAAGTGAGAGGTTGATAGGAACCAAGTTCCAGATGTGGACCAGATGCTGGATTATGGGGGAAACATGCTAGATCATGAGGAAAACAATCCCAAAGCATGGCTTATATATTCCAGGAGGGACAAAACATAAAGGGGCATAAATATAATTAATATATAGTCGGCAGTTTATGTTTTAGAGTCAGTGATATCTTTGTGGCAATTATGTTAACATGTTTTAGTGTATGTGTGTGGTTATAAGTTTGTGGGAAGTTAGAGAAGAGGGGATGTAAGAATTATTATCAGAAGAAGAAGAGAGCATTGACTTTGGCTGGTGGAGAGAGTTTCTTTACCAGATTGTTTGTGTTAACCCTAATATAATTCTGTGTGTTTCTCTATTCTGAGTTTTGGAACCCTAGACCTGTCGGATGTAAGAGGGGTTGTATGCTTAGAAGGAATGTCAAAGATGTCAGATAGGATTAATGTTTTGGAAGAGAGGATGGCGACGCAAGAAGGAAATATGGAAGAAATGAGAGATACTAAGCAATGACTAATGTCTGAAATACAACATGGTTCTCTTTTACAAGAGATCAACAAACAGTTAGGGACAAGGGTTGAAGCAAACACCATTGAAGGGGGCATCCACTTCTACTTATGAGTCCTCTCATTCTGAGTCTCAAGAATAACAAGGTGATCAATTGGACAAGTACAGGATGTCTATTAAGAAAGTGGACGAGTACAGGATTATCCTTCAAATGTGGTGAAAAATTCCACCCACTTCACCAATGTGCAGAGAAGCAATTGAAGTTGTTAGTGTTAGAAGAGAATGAAAAATTAAATTCAGATGGAGAGATAGTGGGTCTTGAGATAGGAAATTCAGAAGATGAATAGGAGTTGGAGTGTAAACTTATGAGATTATTGGGTATGAATTCAAAGAGTACAAATGAAAATAGAACCATGAAGTTAGAGGGAAAATTAATGGGGATTGATATTGTGGTGCTTATAGATAGTGGAGTCCGTCATAATTTTATATCTCCTCCATTGACTGTCTCTTGGATTGAAGGTGCAAGAGATAAAGAGATTGGGAATTAAACTTGGGGATGGGCATAAAGTGTTTACGAAAGGGAAGTGTCATGAGTTATCCATTCGATTGGGAGCTTTTGAGTTGAAAACAAAGGCATATGTATTAGAATTGGGAGATATAGATGTAATCTTGGGAGTTTCTTGGTTGAAAACATTGGGGCAAGTTATAAACTTGGTTCCTATCATTACCTGCCTCCTCTTGGAGAAGTGATTCGTCAATGGCTAGTCAAATGGAAGGGCAAGAGCATTATCGACACAACGTGAAAGGATGATTTCACTCTTAGAAATCAAATTCCTAATTTTAGCCTTGAGGACAAGGCTAGAGCTGCAAGAGGTGGTAATGATAGTAATCAAGTTCCAGATATGGGCCAAATGTTGAATCATGGGGTAAACAAGTCCAAAACATGGCTTGTATATTCCAGGAGGAACAAAACAAAAAAGGGCCTGAATAGAATTAATATATAGCAGGCAGTTATGTTTTAGAGTCGTTATATCTGTGGCGATTATGTTAGCATGTGTGTGGTTATCAGTTTGTGTGAAGTTAGAGGGGTGGGGAGGATCTGAGAATTATTATGAGAAGAGAGCATTGTCTATGGCTGGTGGAGAGAGTTTCTTTACCCGATTTAAGTGTTCTTTGTTGTACTGTTTGTGTTAAGCCTAATAAAATTCCATCTGTTTATCTATTCTAATTTTTGGAATTCTAACAGAAGCACAGCTACACAGAAATTCAGAAGAAGCAAAAAACAGAATGTTCAAACTTCAAAATAGGACATTAAAAAAGGGAAACCGATGGCACAGATACTTTATCTAGAACACTTGTTTACAGAGATAAACAATTAGTACCAAGATACAGGAGAAAAAAGTTGTTCCATAGATTCAACAACCAGTACTGATCAAAGTTAACTAGATTCAGCGATCAATACTTATCAAAGCAAATGAGATATAAATAAGACATCCAGAAGACTTTGATGAATTCTGAATTACTTAAAATGTATTAAGTAGGGAGGATATAAGTAGCATGAGAAGAAATATATACTGCAGCGATTCCAGAAGAACTTGCGGTTTAAAGTGAATTAAATACCTAGGTGAATTCAGAACAGCAAAACAAACTTCAATGATTTAAAGTGTGGTAGCATCATAAGCTTTTTTTCTTGAGAATATAATTTACACATCACATGTATATTAGTTGCACTTTCAACATTGAAAATTGTCAATTGCCAGTATTTCAGTTTATGAAGAAAACCTGAGATTTTTCCCTTGCTTGAAGAGACAATCAAACATGTAAGATGACCTTTTAGATTGACCTAATAATGATTTAACCTATCTGATCATAATCATATGATAAGCGGTAGTCTCACAACCACATAGTCTAAAATCTTTAAACCCAAGTTGTCAGCATCACCTTCTGAACCTCATACTGATCAAGGTATCAGACTCCCTCTCAAGTCCCAATAACTGAGATTTGGATATACGAATTTCAGCCGATAAATTTTAATGTTGTCATGTAGACCAAAAAACAAACTTGGCCCCATCATATTTGAGTTTCAATGTTATTTTAACCTAGGTGTGGCAAGCACAAAAGTCAATTTCGGCACACAAAAGTGAACATGAAGAAATATATGAATTAGTTGAAAACCAGTTCTCACAACTCAGCCATGATTAGCTACTGCTAATGACTTGATATAACATTACTTAACTCATCCACATCCAGCCTTCTACGCAATTCAACTATTTATTTCATCCTGAAGTGGTCAACAGGAAATTAAAAGACCACCATTTTCAGATTGAAGAGGAGCAACCTATATGTGTTGAGTTCTATGTTGGCCCCATCAATTATACTTCTCAACCGTCAAAACAAGAAATGGTTTTAAGATTTAACTCAGATGGAGAACAAAAAATAAACATAAGATAATTTATTGCATTCTAGGTATATTACTTCATTTTAAAAATTTAATGACGTCACAACCTGCTTAGATCAATCATTAGCACAAAGTGCTTAAGGCAAATTAAAAATAGTTCACTCATCTAACAACACAAATTTCCCTTATTAGCCCACAACTTTCCATGTATAACTTAATTGAGGTGCCACACTCATGTTATCATTTTGTTAGAAACAACGAAAAGAATAAATTACTGTCAAAACTTTCTCTTTTAGCTACTGGATAAAAATCTCATATGGAAGATTATATCAGCATATACTACATTTCTAATCCTTTATCTGAATCCACCTATAATTTATAATCAAAGATTCCAAAAATGATACCTGTTACCATGGTCGTGAACATATATCTCAAGTTTCATCTTCCATAGCAATATCAAACATATATGAACGGTAAGCATCTTCAAAAACATAACCTTAGGTGAATATGAATAAAATGTTTACAAAAAGCATATGTTGGTTTAACCTCCGCAAGCGTCTTCCGATGCTTAGCATCTTGGACCTCAACTTCCTTCTTCAGATTCTGGAGTCTCCCGTCGATCTTCAACCAAAAAATCGCATGTATTCTAGATCATTCACACAAGTCCAAGGACTGGCATATTAAACTAAAACATCATAAGATACACCACCTGCTGCCGGAGATCCACCAACTCCTTGCATGAATCTTTGAAGAGCGCAAGGAGCTCCTCCACTGCAGGGAACATCGGGGTACCCAGACCCTGCGGGCCTCGCAGAGTCCCATTCTGCAGCGCTTCCATCGCACCCGTGCTATCCGCGGCATCCGAATTGTCGCCTTGAAATGAAGGCAGAAGCTCGTTCACCAAACCACCAAACAAAACATCGAACGAGAAATCTCCCTGCAAGATCAAGGTAAGACTCGATCATCCAACTGCAGCCCCGTTTGAGGACGTAGAGGGAAGAGATCACCTTGAAATCCTCGACGTCTAGGATGAGAGGGAGAGCAGCGGCCGAGGCCTTGGGCGACGCCATAGACGGAGATAGAGACGGAAACGGGAAGGCCGAGCCCGAGCGCGAGGGTTATTGGAGGTGACAGGAAGATTCGAGACGAGGTCCTCGTTGGCGCGAAGGTCGTGCGCCGGCGAGCCGGCCGTCGTCGCTTCCTCGCCTTGTTTTGGTTGATCCGATGGAGCAGGTGAAAGGTTTTTTCACTGTGTGCTTCGCTGGCACGAATTGATTTGTGTTAATTCTTTCGAATCTATAAAATAAATAAATAAAAATAATAACACTACGAACTTGTTTAGTCCGCCATTGCCCCGGATAATAGTACAAGATTCGAATTTTAATTATAATTCACTATAAAAAAATTTCCTTCCGTGAAAAATAAACATAAAAATATTAATTATTTAAATAAATCTTTATTAACATTTCTTAATTTACTCTAACAATTAATTAAAAAAAATCATGAGATATCATTTCAGATTAAATGTAATCTACTTAATTTTTTTTTTTATTTAGTCCACCGTTAAAAAAATAATATATAAAAATAAATTAATTTAATTTCTATCAAAAAAAGTATAATAAAATACTTTTTTACCCATTTAATAAAAGTATTAAAATTTAATTAAAATCACTTCAACATAATTAAATTTACTATAAAATTATGATAACAACCACATATATATTAATTGACTGTTATAATATTTTTAAGATGAATTCAATCATGTTAAAACGATTTTAATTAAATTTAATAAATATAAAAATTATATAAAAATTATTTAATCAAATTAAATTATTTTAAAATATTATAATATTTTTAATTGTTTTTTTTTTTTTTGTAAAGAAGACACCTTTTCATGATTATGATTATGATTATGATAATTGAGACACCCTTTTAATTTTTTGAAAGGCATCTCGGGAAACACTGTATCTTGCTTGATGTACCAAAAACTCCAACTAATAGTAGCTAAGAGATTTTAAGAAAAACTAAAAATAATTAAATCAATTGAACTAAAAACTCCAAATAATATTCTGTGACAGTATAATGATCTAAGAGCCAACGAACTCAAAAGTACTAAATCTATTCAAAAAAATCTAACTTTGATTCATCAATAGAAATGTACAAAAGAATCCTGGATCAAAGGTCACAAAGTTGTAAAGCAAATACATGAACAAGTACCATTTCTTGCTACTTCAAACAGAAAAAAAAAAACTATCTCCATTAAGAAAAAAGAGAGAATGATAATAAAACTCTCATCAGTATCTCAATGTTTTACCAGGGGCATCAGAGCTGTCTAATAAACTTCTACCAACCTGTTTTAGCAATCACAAGTTTGTCTCTGGAACCCAAAATATAAAGCTAACAAACATTTTTTTACACCAGTATTATTTCCAACATGGAAAGCTACAGCCCGGGGCTGTCCGTCAACTCTTCGATTTAATTTCTCTCAAATATTTTGTCAATGTAGTCTCCATCACCTCTACAAGCCTACCTCCCTTCATCTCTAAACTGTCGGCAAGCAGCAGAAATTGCAATTGAACTAACAAGCACAAAGCATATCAAATGTTAACATGGTAGATTGCAAAGGAAAAGGTTTCATTACCACAGTATTGCTGAGAGTAATTGAGATAACTTCTAAATACGCCTTCCTGAAATGAACAAAAATCATATTGTTTGGTGAACCTTAGAATGTAGATAATTTTAGATCTGTTGCATAAGCAAAAGGCTACTTAAGATCCAGTGATTTTTATTCTTCAAAGATTAACAAATAAAAATCAAAAATAAATTTTATTTAAGCTTTGATTTGAGCTTCACTCCATGCTAAAATGAGTTTTCTACCTAAATTGGATGGAAGTAATATAAGCGAAAATTAACAAAAGATTTTCTCTGTCCTTTGTTTTACTCTAATCTTTCCATTAAAGGACACGGAGGAAAATCACCTTATTTCTTTCCTAATTTCCTTCCTAAGAAACACATCCTAAGTTATATAAACTCACCCAATTTGTAGCAGCCCTTGAGATCACCATAATGAAGATAACAGGTTTAGCTAGTCCTGTATAATTCATGTACTTCTGCATATTGAACTAAATCATAACATTCAAAATCAAAATACACAGATTTCTACCATAAAAGAATAATTGTAACATATCCAAATTAAGGTACATTTAATTTTTCTTAGAGGCAAATTGAATCTTATTGGATATTTAACATATGGTACTTTAAATATATCTTTAATTATGTGATTGTGTGTATAAAGATGATGTTTTATTTAATCATGGATAACTCTTCATATGTTTAGTTACACAAATATTTTGTAATAAATGTTTATTAACAGAAATCATCTAAGGTAATTACATACTATTTAGTTTCCTTTTTTTTGGATCTAGTTCATTTGGACTAAAATCAAATGGTGTACAATTAATTAGTTGGACTGGTTTCAACTTGTAAATGCATGGAACAGACTTAATCGTTCTACATTTTACTGATAATATGTATGCCTATTTTGGAGAAAAAGTTGGAAATTGGATCCTCTAACATGTGAGCGAATGAAAACAAATAGTGAGCTTGACCAATTCTGAATATAGAGAAGGCTCATTGGGAAAAAAATGATTGTTGATTGATTAATGTCATGTTGTTATATGATAGCTCATGTGACTAAATACATGTTTTCATAATTTTAAAAAGTGATTTCAGATGGGTTGGGGCCTAGGATGGGTACTAGCCAATTGACACGAAAATAATATTAAATAAAATATTTTTTAAAAAAAAAGACAAATATACATCAACAAATACTCCATTGAATTAATTTTTTCTTTTTATTACTTTTAGATAAATTAATCTCAATGCTTTTCATATATTTGTTGGTCTAAAGTTGTATGTATAGTGAGGTCATGAATTCAGCATGTGTTACGATGACAATACTTATGATATATATGAAGACTCCAATGTGTCTAAAATAATGTCCAAATAGTTGTACGAGACAACCAAGGTTGTCATATCATGGTTTATATCGTAAATTGTTTTGGTGAATTATCAATTTCTAAATCATATCAGACCGTGAATCATAAAGTTTAAAATCTCCACTGTAATTATAATGTCTTTTTTAGCTCCCCTTTCTCCCTCTACTTGTTTTCCACTAATACCTTCATCAATTTGATACTAAGAATGTCTTCCTTCATGCTGATCTTGCTTAGAAGATTCATATGAAGCATCCTCCAAGGTTTGTTACTTAAAGGGATACTGGTCTCGCGTGTAAGATGAAGAAATCATTGTACACACTAGAAAATTTTCCACGAGTTTGATTTGTTAAGTTCAGCACAACATCGCTAAAAGTGTTGCAAATCATTCAATGCTCATTGAGATTGCCCAATCGAAGCCAAATTAAAAGACTATCTAAAGAATTTCCTTAGCATAAAGACTATCTTTAGCATAATGTCAGTTCTAACGCATGCTTGCTAACCAAGTCTATGCAAGATCATAAAGTCAAATATATTTGTAACAAATTGGGATTTTTATATTTGAACGAAGTCAACGAACTAAGATGGAGTAGCGATAAACATCTACTTGATATTATTTAAATATACAAGGGTGTCTCTGTAAAATTATACTATGGCCATATAAGGGCGAGTAGTACCCAGGATTGAATAATCTAAATAATTTCTCTATACCAATATTCTCTCATAATTGCAGATTCAATGAAGCTTGCCAACATACTAGATGAGGAGATGGTGACGACAGATAGATAAGGGTTCTCCTGAGTCCTGAGCAATAGAACTGATCTCATTCCTTCCATCTTAAATCTTAAATCTTAATTCCATCCTCTATCAAATAATATTTAAAACATTCAGCAAAACAATGAACTAATCAAACTTTTTTTATGAAGGCTTGTTTTTTAATCACCTCAAAAATTTCCTTAACATATGAGTGACTTCAACAAATTTTGAGACAATAAAATATATCCAATTTCTCAGATAAAACAGGGCCGGTTCAAAAATCCAGATATTGAAAATTATGCATAGTCCTATGCTGTTATTAGTAATAAGCCCCTGGTTATCAGTTTCTACTTAAAGGACAAAGTGAACTTGGCATAAAGGATAGACAGGGGACTCTCTTGGTGAAAAATTAACTGTGTATATTTGATCACTTAAACATAAAGATTAACTTAATGGGTAGCTGTATAATGTCAAACAGAACTTACATTCAATTTGATTGTTTGCCCACAAAATTCATAAGTTCTACTTTTGCAGCTTCCATAACAATTGCAAAATCAACTTCCACATATCGTCCCCTAGAAAAGGAAAATGTCAGTGCAGCAATATATTAAATATAGAAGAGATACTGAACATACAATATGAAGGAAAAACATGTATTTTAACAAGAGGTAAAATGTGTATCGTTTTTAAGAATGAAGAAAAAGCATGTAGACACAAGCATATGCTCCGTATTCTGTACTAAGTTGAAGTAAGATAACTTGTAAGTAGCCAACAAGTACCAGAAATGGCTTTTGGACCAAAATGAAGAAGCAAAAGCTGGGCTAGTGATGCCGTGCATAATTCGTGCAACTGCCCTTGGGGTAAAATTCATACATGAATTACTTCTTAGAAACACCTATTGACAAAAAAGAAAGAAGAGAAAAAAAAAACTGAACATCAAATTTTAGCAAATATCAGCATATCATGTTCAATGGAAGCAAATATGTTAATGTCGTTCACCTTTATATCTGCTCCCAAAAATGGACTGTGAAGGCAAAAAATGATATTAGTTCATCTAATGGAAGCATAAACATTTAAAACATGGAACAATGAGATAATAGTGACCTTCTCCGAGCCATCCTAAACAATGCAACATCATTCAATGCACCATCCTTCCCATCAAAGTAGTCCAAAGTTTTTCTTTGAATACATGCAGTATGCAATGAATTGGAGCACCCATTGACACCATTACATTCTTTCACAGCTGACCATGCAACATTGAACATTGCATCCATTTTTTGTACCTAACCAAATAAGAGAAACACTCCAGTCATCAATTTTTTTTTTTGACAAAATTTATAGATCCATGCAAAAGTTTTGTCAAGTATTAACAGCAAAAGACATCTGAAGCAGTAATAAGCATATCCTCTGGAGGTCATTGGCACGGGCATCTAAACTATTTGGATCTCATATCAGGGGTCAACAACTACCTTGCTCCAAAATTTGTCAAACGAGGTTAGACCTTTAGGATGGTAGGTTGATCTGAAGGATCAAAGAAAAATTTCTAAGACAAGGGAATGATCTCGTAGAGATCTTCCAAACGTCATGATCTTAAGAATCTTACTCATCATAAAAAAGAGGGGATGATCATTAAGAATCTCGAGGGCATTATGATCCATGAAAGATCGGATCTTATCAGGAAGATGAGGATGATGCCAAAGGATACAACAACAACAACCAATATCCCACTAGGTGGGGTCAGCTAAGAGTGATGCCAAAGGATGAAAAGGAAATTCTCTGAGTCAAGGCAACAATTGAACTCTCTCTTCTCTCTTTAAAAGGTGGCAATCACTAACTCGCCTAGAAAAAAGAAAATTGCTCAAGAAAAGAAAGGAGATGCTAAGATCGCTTTTTAATTTTTAAATGACTGAAATGTAAGAGGGAGAGTCCATCTATAAGGATGGAAGAGCACACTAAGAGGTATATATGCCTTAAGTTCAAATTCAAATTGAATTAATCACTAAGAGGGAAATTGATCAAATGGTGGGGCAACCCTTTCTATTGCTTATCCACCTGTGACATGCAATTGCATTTCAGGTCAAATTGTTGACCTTTTTGATCAACTCCTGAGATGATGCAAGAAGGGGCAAGCTCTGCCCCTTTTTTGCATGCAGTGCCTACTGCTGTAAAGGGAATTCCTTATAGAAGCATGGTCAACGCCTACTCAAGATGGTTGTTTGGTCAAGGCTAACTTCAAGAAGGATTGCAACTTTTATTCCTTCTATACAGCTTGATTGCGTCGTGAACATGGCACATGGGTGGCCGCACTATATGTGCCCTGTCAAATTTCTAATCCATTTTTGGCCCCATGCAATCATGTGTTTATACTTACCCAAGAACTAGTAAATGAATTTAGGATCACAAAGAACTAGAAGAGTAGATCAGGGCATGCTAAAAATGAGGACATAATCACGGGCATGCTAAAGATAAAGACTTGTGTAGTCGTCATCAACCCAAAATGAATCTAAGATCCAAATCCCAAGTTAAGATACTCCAATGCCAACAAGATTAGACTATCCCCTAATCTTTAGAATGCACGAGCTTTTCTTGATCCTTTAGATTAACCTACCATCCTAGTGGCGTAACCTCATCTAAGATGAGGGGATAACCTCATAGAGATCTCCCGGTGTCATGATCTCAAGGATCTTAGTCGATGTGAAGACAATTGCTAAGGATCTCCAGAGCATCAAGTCTTGTCATAAAGATGATGGTGATCCCTAAGGATTGGAAGTTAAGGTGAAAGTTGGACTATCTCTTTAAGATGAGATTGTTTGTTGTGGTGTTCACAGTGAAACAATACAGGTTTAAGATGAAACAACTTTCTTTACAGAGTCGTAGATCTCCAAATTCCATAGGTTGTCAAACCTTTTACACCTTGAAACTCACCAAGAAATGAGAGAATGCTCAAGAGAAAAGAAGAGATGTTTAGATTGCTTTTTAGGTTTTGGATGAATAACAATGCAAGAGGGAGAGTCTATTTGTAGGGATGGAAAGGCACCTCTACGAGACACCGATAAGTATGGTCTGTCCCTTAAATTCAAATTGAAGCTATCACTAAAAGGAGGGAAATTATTGAAAAGGGTGTGACACCCTTTCTATTGTTTTTCCAGCCAAGACATGTAATTGCATCTCAAGTCAAATTGTTGACCTTTTTGCCAACTTCTGAGATGATGCAAGGGGATTTGCCCTTCTTTGCATGCAGTGCCTACTATGATAAAGGGCACCCTTTCTTAAAGTCATTGCCAACTTCAAGAAGGGTAGCAGCTTTCAGTCCTTTCCATCCAAGCTGCTTATGTGGTGGACTTGCCAAGCAGGAAACTATATTGTACGTGCCTCATTACATGTCTGAAAAAAAAAAATCTCATCTATTTTCTCTCCTCATGCAATCATGTGCTTATGCTTACCCATAGGCTTGCATTTTGCACCCAAGGGTCCCTAGATTTCAGTTTTATACTAGCACTTGAGCTTGTGCCCTCATCTGGTCGATTCAGACTAAACCAGCAACACAGGCAAATATTTGTTTCATCAATTGAGTTGTTCATTTTTTTAAATTAATTCCTTATACACTCAAGAAATTAATTTTATGACAATTTAGTCACAGAATAGATCATCCATATCCAACCACTTATGTATAATCAAATAACGGATCCTACTTGATCAATTGTTTTCAAAAATTAAGTTTCAATGGATGCAAATTTAGAAAAATGAACAGATATTTTCTCAGTTTAATTTATATACAGAATGCATTGAACACGTGAGATATTAAAAAGGGATAAATTACCTTGCATCTTTCAACCTGACAGAGCCTTTCCGTGATATTCATTGATAGAGAGCAATAGTCATCTGGTCTCTTCCGAATTGTGTAACAGAAGGCTGGGTCCTTCAAATCATATGTTACTTCCCCTAAAGACTGAGTTCAATGGGAATCATATTTATAAGCCATTAGTTCTTTTTATCCAAAGGAGGTTCTACAGGTATATGATAACAAGAAAACTAGTTTTAAAAAGTCATGATTCATGAAGAAAATCCATGATAGCATGAGAATGATGATAACTAAGAGTTGAAACTTTAGAGCCACATGACCAAGTTAATTTAATCACTGCAATTTCAGTGAAAGAATATTTATATTGAAGATTACTTATAATGTTTTAGATCTGTTAGAATAAATGTTTCAATCCCAAATTGCTTGTTTAGTTAGTAGTTATTTAGTTGAAGTCACAAATCTGAAGGCAAATCAAGGGCTTATTCTAAACATATTTCAGGATGAATATATACCATTCAAAACATTTAATTGCAGCAAAGCTGAATGAAAGATCTGAAACTAGAAAGTAGATTATCTCATACTAGAATATTAAAAGAGTTAAAATGTCACTCTTTCAATCAACATCAACGAATCAAATCTTACTAGTATCTTTCGGCCAAACCTTGTATATATTCCCTTTAAGTGCCCCCCAATGTGGTTTTGTTCATTCAAGCCCTATTTTGAGCATATTAAGCAGTGTCATTCAGTGACAATCAGTAATAAGTGGCATACGATAAAATTCAAATTCCTATATACAAACTTAAATTAGACCAGAATTTGATTTAGAAATTCAGCAGAGTGCTTACCCAATATATACACACTGGGATTAAGTAAAAAAGAACATCTCATGTTTCAATCATCTCCAACCAAGAGAAGGTAACAAAATTAAGTAAACTAATCAAACAAGACATTCTGGATTAGTATAAAAGATGTGCCATATTACCACACCTTTAGGTCTTGCAGCATATTAATCAAATCAATCGTTCCCACTAGAATTTTGTTGCTTATTGTTGGTATATCAAACACATAGTGCCCATCCTTCACTTCTGATCTACAATTTCATGAAGGAATCTGTACTTACATCCGGATAAAGATCAAGAGCTGACAGTAAAAAAGGACAAACTTTGGTTGAGGACATACTTGTTTAGAATTGACGCAACTAAAATATTCTTGTCTGCTAGTAACATGGGGGGCGTCTGCATCAATAAAATCCATGTTCAAGTTAACCAACATATTCATACTTCAATGCATATAGGAAGTGTGTAGTGGTAAAGTCAATTTGTTTAATAGTAACGTAAAAGAATGAAATAAAGGTCAACTACATTGGCTTAAGATGAAGACATATTGTTTGAGCTAGACCTATTAAAATTGATTTAATGATACCAATAAGAAATAAAATCAGTGATCCATTAGTCAGTCCTATCATAAAGAGATCCATTTGTCAGTCTTATCAGGAGGCTTAATTTATTTTGTTTCAGATGAGCTACAAATGTCAGTAAGATCTGATATAGGATCTGTAAAAGTGTCGCAAGACATACCAGAGATAAATTGTACTGTGGATAATCAACCAAGCAATGATGTCATAGAACTGCCAACATTTAATATAAACAAGAAGATCTTGAAACTCATGCAAGGGGATATGTAAAAATATCTCATGATTAAATATTTATAAATGTTTGTTGAATATGAAAATAAACAACTAAAGAGGGAAGATAAAAATTGGCGAAGGAGTTACGACATCAAGCACAACAAGATCCTACAGTAAATGAGAGATGGTTGGTGTTTAATGAGGATTTGCATGAGCGAAAGGAAACCTGGTTCAAGAGGTAAATGGTCAGGCCTATTTGTGGAAAAGGTGTTTTAACATCTGAGAACCTAAGCGTTGACTAGAGTATAACACACGGTAAGGTAAATGAATACAAAGTTACAAGAACAGGCCATCAGCTAGCTTCCTACCTCTCGTTCCAGTTTGCAAGAGTGATCAGTTTTTTAACATGGAAAGCAAGATGCATCCTGTATGTTATGTAAAGACACAAATCACTCAACAAATACTATTTACTAAAAGGGATGAGATTACATAAGAATTAGGATGGGAACAAAAAGTCACTTGCGGGGGTGGTATAAGTTACCAAATACATTGATTGGGATCACCAAAGCCATAGCATGTGTAAAAGATTATTGCTAGAAAAGTAATCTGGCAACTAGCAATACTACTTTTAACATCTCTTAAAAATACCTTATGAAAATACAATGAACAAGTCGCATTTAGTGGTGGAAGTAGAGTAATGTATTGCTCATCACTGATCTCAAGTTGGGTAAGGATTGTTAGAAGAACCTGCCATTGGCGATACAAACAAAATCAAACTGTTAGCATTATTTGGAAATCAAGCTGAAGTTATTTTAGAAGGAAACAAAAAAAGAAAAGAAAGAGAATAAAAAAAGCCTCAAGAATATGCAGGAGGAAACTTGGGTCATGTTCATGCATTGAATGTGGCTGCAATATATAAAAATATATAGTATATGGATAATTTGGTTCAGAAAGTGTCATTTCCAAATCTCAAAATAAAAGACATTATACTCAACAAACATCCTTTTTTCCCATTTTTTGGTCCAACAACATAGGATAAATGCTTATAATGAATAAATGTGCAGTATATCAAATATTGGGTACAAAGTTAACTAATATTTGGGATTCTGGTAAGGTACTCAGATGAATTCAAAAGATGACTAAATTACACTAAGTTCTAAGTGAGACCCAGAAATTCAAGTAAAAAAAATCATGTCAAACAAAACACCTACAACTAAAAACAAAAACATGGAGTTAGAAAAAAGGCTGGAAACACCACTTATGAATAATAAAGTTAGAAGTAGACCTCTTCTTTCATATCAAATTTCCTGGACATGGACTCTTTAACCAAGGAGCAAATTTGTCCAGTTAAGTGAACGTCAATAGAAAAGATATAAGCAAGAAATTTGCTTACTGCATATTCATCCACACCATCACTGCAATTCATGAACTAGACAATCATTAGCGAAATATTGCAAAAATGAAGTAAAGAAGCAAATTTATTACCTGAAACATAGACTGCGAAGCTTATAGCAAGCACTGATATCTAGGAGGAGATGACAATAAGACAGTTTACCATCCCTTCCAGCACGGCCAGTTTCCTGTGAGAGAAATAGTCTATGAGCTTGGTGCAGAATGAAAAGAAAAAGAAATATGTTCAGGATCCAATTGAAAAATGGTAGTCAGGATGAAGACCTGAATATATTCTTCCAAGCTTTCTGGCATGCTATAATGCAGAACCTGAAAATTCAAGTTATCTTATAATTTGCAGAAAGAGCATGATTGAAGCTATTAGAAGAACAAATATGAGAAATTTCCCTTAAAACAAATACAGAAATAAGTTAATCAAATGAAGCATAAACTAAAAACTTTAAAATAATCAGGAAAAAGTATCTCATTTTTCTCCAAAAATACAGGATTGAGGATGCATAACTGTAATTTCCTCATACCGCTTGAACATCACTCTTATCAAGCCCCATGCCAAATGCCACTGTCGCAACAACCTTAATAGCAGGAAAAAAATAGAATAAATATTGACTCTTACTAATCACATGAGTGCTTCTCAAATTCGTACTGATATGAATTGAAAATGCAACAGCAAATTCAGGTACAGCTAAATTAATATGTGACGAAATCAAGAACCCACCACTCTTAGTTTGTTGGAACAGAAAAGTTCCTGTATGTGACCTCGATTTTTTGCAGGAATGCCACTGTGGTAAGCCTGTGTGGAAGCAACAGTTTGCAAAGTCAAGGCTTGTCAAACTTTGAAGAGGACACAGTTGAAACAATTGAATGACATCGAGCAAAACTGACCTTAGATGGGATATTGTTGTCACATAGATACTTGCTCACTAAGTCAGTCTCATTCTGCAGGGAAATTGAAGTTCAAACAAAAGGATCATTTACAAATGTAAATAATGTAGCATGGAAGTGAATCACAATAACAGGCATTTGATGAATTTTCATAAACTGAATACAAGCAGCTTGTGTGCGCATTACTGGTCTACTTATTGCTATATTTACTACATGCAATATCTTCTAGCAATGGGTAATACTTTCATAGCTAAGGGGCAAAGTTGCAATTTCCATTTAAATTTTCTTTCCCATTTGTTATTGGTATTAGATTAATAGGGATTTAGTCCACATTAGTGGTTCAAGAAAAGGGGCTTTCTCCTGAGTTCGATACAAATGTAGCTATTTGTCAATGACAAGCAATAAAATATTTATTTTTTACTAAATTCTACATGGTATTGTAGCCCTCTTTTAAGGTTAGAATTTTTTCAAAGAAGTATTCCCCTAGGGCTAGGGAAACTGCTACCTTAATGGCCTCCCCTCATCCTCTATTATTTTTTGTCAATTTCTGTCCATCCTTTTTCAAGTGCTGGTCCTTCTGCTTGACCTTGCATGGCCGACACTTGCTTGCCTCCTCACCAACACATACTCATGTGCATGTGCCACTTTTGTTTGAGGCTGAATCTCCTCCGATCCAATCCCTTGGAGCTATCAAGGGTGATAATGATGTAGCCTAGCAGAAGCTTGATTTCCTCCTATCTGGCTAGGAAATGCTCCCACTGCATCCTAGCCTTGTTCACCTCTTTTCCCTCAAGGCTGGCTCTAGTAATTAAGGTATGAGCATATTGACTACATATATATTTGATATGTAAGGTGTTTGCTGCATACCATTTTCATATTCTTTTTGAAACTTTGCAATTGAGGAATGCAAATTTAGTGAGATTGTATATCCTAGCATTTTGTCAGTGAGTTCACAAAGACAGCTCATTATCAAAAATTATTGCTGGTAAGAGCATCTATATATGAGGAATATTGCTTGGAACGAGTCATTCTTTGATATGTGAGTACGCTACAATCTACTTTTTTCATTTTCAAAGATATCTCTACTTAATCTCATCCAAATTTTTTTGTGTTACAAATTCTCCTCCTAAGAAGCTTTTACTGAAAATTATGAACAGAAGAAATATACTATAGAAGAAAAGTAAGAAATTACAACCGATTCAATTTGATCAGAAAAAGCAAAGCATTTAATTGTGTGAACAGGCATTAGCATCCTTACTGAAACATGCATATAAATAGTGGTAAAGAGAAATCTAACCTGAAATTTGCAGTACACTATAATGCTGTGCATGTCAATGAAAGGAGAAGTCTTCATCAAAAGTAATAAATCCTTCAATCTGCTGATTCAGGTGATAAAAACCAGTTAGAAGCATGAAAAAAGCCTACTAAGAAATAACTTTGCAATTTTCACTAAGTAATGAGAGAGTTAAACTTGCCTATTCTCACTTAAAGTGACAAAGAGCTGCAAGTTTTCTCTTACTTGGCATATCTTAATACGGTTACTAGGCTGAATTTCTAAAGCACACGTGATATCATGGAAAGTTTGGACTGTAGCAGTTGCTGTCATGGCAAGGATGCACTGAACACTGAGCTTTGTTCGAAGTATAGATGATTTTAACCTCAAATATGAAGGCCTAAAGTTATGTGACCTGTTAGAACATAGGAAAGATGAGTGAAATATTGCAGTCCTAAAACTATGTATGAAGATATGGTGCATAGTTTGAAATCAAGAGTCCTAGGGATTGTAGCATACTAGTCAAATACTCACCATTCAGAAATGCAGTGAGCTTCGTCAATGACTAGAACTGATATAGACAGTCCATCCACAAATAATGATAAGAATTCTGCATTTAGAAGTCTCTCAGGGGAGACAAAAAGCACCTGATAAAATACAAGTGTCCTAAACATTTAGCAACAGAGTTCCATAATGTTCACAATTCACATCTAGCTATCAAGAAAATGGATAGAAAGAGGCATTCAATCAACAAAATCTACTGCTGAAATCTTGAAATTTGATGTAAAGAAGGGCAAAATGACATCTTGTTCAAAGATGGTAGTTCAAAAGTTCTTTTCAATGATTATAATGACTAAACAGACAGACAAAAAGAAAAGTTTGTCTGAAAGCTAGCATACACTATGGGATAAGATTGTGACTTTCTAATTCTGCAACTGAAAAAGAATATTCATGTGCACTTTATTTGTCTGAGAAATCCACGTATTCTCAATGCATGTTATGCTAAAGAGAGCCTTATGATTTGCCAAAAACTTGCCATCCATATTACTTTCTATGGACCTTTCAAATATTCTGCTTTGTCCAATTAAATGCTTACATCTAGATGATTGCATTATAGAACAAAATAGTTTCTTGAATCTTAGTTTTTAATTGGGAACAGAGGATCATGAGACTTCTTACAGAGAATAGAACTGAATAATGACAAATTTCTTCTGAATGGGTAAAGACAACAAACTATTACCTTGATAGTTCCCTCGTGAAGCCTTCTCAGGGTTTCAGAAGCCTCATCAATTGTCTGCAGAAAGAAAAGAAGATCAAGAAAGAAAAAAAAAAGTGACTCAAACTCTCAAAGGTCGTTGGGTAATTCAGAGTCCAAGGTTCAGCAACCTGGGTGCTGGAAAGAAGACCACCAGGTATTACGGAAGGTAGCTTTCTTAACTGATCCATCATCAAGGCGACCAGAGGACTCACAACCAATGTCACTCCAGGTAATATCAAAGCTGGTAGCTGAATGAATCGTATAAACTATCAGCAAAAAAAAAAAAGGAAGTGCATTTGATCTTTTGATTTGATCTTTTGCAGTGCAAGTAACAAATGAATTTTGGAACCAATGAGTTCACATTGCCTTATTTCTATTTTTTTTTTTTCCTCATATGGCATCCACTGTGAAGATAATTGAGCAAAACTGACGTTACTGACCTCGTAGCACAATGACTTTCCAGCACCAGTTGGCAGCATCAGCATTGTTGATTCCCCTGCAACCACCCGCTTTATCGATTCTAGCTGCCCCTCACGGAATGAATCGTAACCATGAGTAAGCTTTAGCAATCTCAGCAAGTTATCATCCGATGGATGCTCTCCAGCAGCTGTTACTGCCTCTTCAAGTAACTGATTGCTACAATTTGAGCTTCGTCTCTGCTCAACCAGAATGCCGGAATCAAAATCATCCCCAGCTGGAGTCTCATGTTTTCCCGGTGCAGGTTTCCGTCGATATCTGCGACTTCGAGAGGAGATGGAACGCCCATTATTACTCCGATTCTTAAAGGTGAATCTCCTCCCACGACCGTTTATATTCAGACGGACAAAATTTCCCTCCCTGCAGCTCTTTGGCAGTTTAGCCGGCTCCCCTGACGCATCAAATCCAACCCAACTAGAATGCACGCGCTTGGGATTTACTTGCTCCTTCAAAATGGTCTTGCCATCACCCGGCCTTCCCACGGCAGCATCACAAGGTCTACCTTTGACTTCTCCAACACAATCCGGCCGCTTCAGCTGCTCTACCGGAGCAATGAACCTGACTCCATTTGGCCGTAAGCGCCTGGGTCTCTCCGGCACCTTTAAGGAAGCCTCTCCGCTGCTGGAACTACCGACGAAATCACTAGAAGATTCGCCTCGACCACCAATTAAGAATTCAGAAGGGTCGAAGGAGGGCCGCCGGGACAAGACGAGGCGTGAGAAAGAGGCGGACCGATCGGGCACGTAAGCAAGCTGCCGGACGTTGACGACGGGCATACCATGTAGGTTGGTGAGTTCTTCGGAGAGGGAAATCTCCGGTGCAGGGGGATCTATGCTCTTAGGGGTCGATCTGATCTTGGATTTGGAAGGATTCCGGGGGATCGATTTGGGTCCGTCGCTGAGCTTCGGAGAGTTGGGAACCCTAAATCCAGGCTTGGGGGGATCGGGAATAGGGTTCCGGGGAGGCGTGGCCGAGATGTGTGAGGCGTCAGAGTCCGATCCGGAATCCATTACGACGATGACGACGAGAGGAGGAAGAGAAGACAACGGCAATGGCGGCGGCTCCTCTACACCCCCCTCAATGACGACCTTTTCCCGCCAAAAGAATTAATCTCTCTCCGTAAAATTTAAAAATAGATACAAAAATATTAAATTAAAAAACTTTATTAATTACAATAATTATAATTCTTGTTCTTTAATTTACAAGTAGTTTTTTCCATGAATGTGGAAAAACTAGATGATTTACTAAAAAAAATGGAATATCTTCGAGTTTTATTTATTTAATGTTAGCTCTCTTTACTTAATTAAATGCATTAAATAATTAAGGGTAAATACCTTATAATTCCTTATGTTTTTTTATCAAGTAGTATTTTGCTCTTATATTTAAATAATAATATTTAATCCTTTTTGACCAAAGTTAGATGTGAGAAAATTTATAAAAGATAATTGTGTCCTTATCTTTTTTATCATTTTATAATAACTTCAAGAGAGAAAAAAATATATTAAATTGATTATTATATCTTTCGATAATAATTTTCACAAAATTTATACATGCATCAGCATAAATAATATAAAAAAACTCTAAAAAGGATAATCAGTCAAAAACTCATTCCACTTCCCTCACAAACTAAAAAAAACAAAATTCTAAATTAATGAACCAAAATCAAATGAAGATGAAACAAAGTTCATCATTAAAAATCTCCTCTTCATCATCAAATATAGCATATAATGGTGGCAAAAAAGGTTAAACGCTCGCTTCCAGCGGCCCCGTCAGTCTATCCCAAGAAAATATAGCATACAATGAAGTATGAGTAAAGTGTTAATATGATAAAATTACACAAATACGCATATCAAAGACATTACAAAATCTAGGATGGAAGTTGGTAGGTTGTTGTACATCTTAATATACTACATAAACCCAAAGCCACTAATATGTGTCACACCTACTTCACTCCTACGTTTGTAAGATATGATAAATAAAATATAAAAAGTAATTAAGAAATAATCATTGAGAATTTTCTTTAGAAAATTTTTGGGACGTAAACCTGTTAGTGCAATTTGCACTACAAGTCAAACCTAAGGTTTTGATGTATGACCAAAGGTTAAAGTTAGAATGTTGTGTTTAACCAAGTTGAGC
>JBBUKS010267654.1:0-21510 GCA_038050645.1 Hedychium gardnerianum
TCGCTAATTAGCGACGGATATTTAATTCCGTCGCTAATTAGTGACGGAAAAATAATTCCGTCGCCAATTCCGTCGCTAAATCTTGGTATTTTTGTAGTGTCCCATCATCGATGCTATTTTGCTACGAGCTCAGTGCCGTTGAGGAAAGTGGTTTCATGGTTGTCGCCGCTAGAGCACCTTGCCCTGCTATGTCACCATGTCGTGCCAATGGGACAAGTATTGCTGGAGCAACCGAAATAAGAGGTTGCTTTTCTCCCACATGCAGATTTTCCATGTCCACCCATTTGAGGTAAGTTGCACCTCTTATGGCGGCATCGATGTTGAATTTCCAAGTACTCAAGGGATTTTGTTCTAAATAGAGCAGAGTTTGGACAGTATACCTTAAAAGCACCAGAGATAAGTCTTGTAACATCATGTAATAGAGCACAGTCCCAATTATACCCCCAAAACAACCTATTAACATATATCGTAGTAATTGGGTAAATATATAGTCTCATGATAAAAGTCTAATTCTGAATACTAAGTAGTATTAGTTCCTCTTGACCAATAGCCTTATTAGTCTAATAATACGCAAAAGAAACAAATTGATCTCGGTCATTAATTAGTAATCGATTTTCAAATCGGTCGATAATTAAT
Organism: Hedychium gardnerianum; assembly: GCA_038050645.1. NCBI lineage: Eukaryota > Viridiplantae > Streptophyta > Magnoliopsida > Zingiberales > Zingiberaceae > Hedychium > Hedychium gardnerianum. The sequence goes on from JBBUKS010267654.1 coordinate 637, forward strand.
GACATATTTTATAATCGATCGTTAATTTAGCAATAGAATTAATTTCGTCATTAAATTACAATTGAAAATTATAACCGGTTATTAATTTAATGATCATAATTATTAAATGATTGTTATTTTACTCTAATTAACAATTGAAATAAATTCTATTGTTAATTTTTGATCGATTATAATTTTCAGTTTCAAATTTATGTTGTTAATTATTTTCGATTGTTATATTAACAACTGATATTTTAATTGATCGCTAATTTATCATCGAAATTTGTATTCAATTACTATTTAATGATCAAATTTTAATTATTTCAGTCGTTAAATCATAATTTTCTTTAGTTATTTTGCATAGTGTGCAATATGCTTCTTTAATTCTTTACCAAAAAACGAGGGTAGGAAGATTAAATTCGGTTGACTTGCTCAAACATCTTTTTACGTTATAAATTAATAGAGACGAAGGGAAGCAGCGTACTTATCGTTTTTCATGATAACTAGCTTCCGTTTCCAGCATTATAAGTTATTGTCTTACCAGCGGGGGCGTAAACAGATTCAAAATTACATGAGGCTTATTATCAATAGGAGCGTAATTAGGATTTAAAATTACCTGGGATTTATTGTCATTTAAATTTTTAAGCTAAAAATCCAAATTTGAAAATTTATAAATATTATCGCACAATATTATCACAACACAAATAATCATCAACTAAATATTCAAAATAATTTCAAAGTTGTCAAAATTTACCTAAAGTTGCACAATTTCAAAACCTACGATAATAAATCAATCAATAAATAATATTAGTGTCATATATGAGTCGAAAATCGAATTAAATCAAATGAGTAAAATTCTCACTTGAGGCCGCAAATCAAACATATATAATGAATCATAATAAATCCAAATTAACTAATTATTTTTCAATATCAATAAATAATTATTTATCAATTTTTATCCCAAATTGATTGTTGTATCTACGACAATGTCTTTAAATGAGAATACCGGAATTTTCAAAATAAAAAAAACTATGATTTCCTTTAGTCTGAGCAATACTAGAGTTGTTGACTCTCGGCTTTGACACTCCAGAAGTGAGTAACAGAAGATGACAGAATTAGCAATGCTTGTTATAAGGAACAAAAACAAGCAACAATATGTATTGTTGTTGTTTGTTGGGAAAATGATCCAAAAAAAAAAACAGAAAACTATTAAGACAGAAAAAGAAATGAAGGAGAACCTTTCTCCTCTTTGCCGATAGCCTCGGGTAGCTTCGACAGGCTACAAAGACGACCCTGACTAGCTCTGATGGTTATTGTTGAGGTTTGTTATCGGCTAAAAAAGAAAATTATAACTAGGACCGTTAATGTTGAGAAGAGGAGAGGAAAAGGATATCATTTAGTGGTTGGAAGAGAAAGAGCAGGGGAAAAGAAAAAGAAGAAGAAAAGAGTGTGTGTCGGGTGAAGCTGTTGACATAGGTATGGAGAGAAAAAATTAAAGAATTTTTTTTATTTAAATATCCTAATTTATTTTAAATCGATCGAATCAATTTATCTTACGAAGCAAATCAAATCCAAATTAATTTTAATTTAAATTAATATACTCTTTATCTCTAGGTTTACATGTTAAATTTAATTCAAATACAATCCAATTTACAATAATTTGATACATCTATATTTTATTTATTTATTTATTTATTTATTTAAGATTTTAAATTTTTTTCAACATTTAATAATTTTGATTGTGTGAAATATTAAAAAAATTAAAAATTAATAATATGTTTTTGAAAAAGTAGGTGGGGCTGGAGCTCACCCTACCCCAAGGATGGCTCCATCCCTGCTTACAGTATAGTATGACTTATAAGCCGCACAAGATAGTCGGGATGGGAAGTTTTTCATTTGGCCCCAAGTGCTAGTCAGGATTTATAATCACGGAGCACGAATTTAATAAATTAAAAAAATATATATAAAATAAAATCATCCAATTTTGAAATTTTGAAAATACTTAAAAATATAAATTAAAATTTCTAAAAATTTCAAACATTAATATAAGTCGATTTTCACAATTCAAAATTTTAAATTTTGAATATAAAAACTGAAAATAAATTTAAATTCGAAACTTAGTGTTTGATTCAAAATTTAGTTATGATCTCATTTTTCATGATATTTAACATTTGTATATATGAAATATTTATTTTAATTAATAATTTAATAAAATAATATTTATATTTTTCCAGCACTCCTATAATTAATAAAATATGAAAAAATAATAATAACTGATTTCGTTGCCTTGGTCGGGGAATAAAAAAAAAAGAGCGGCTTGCTTGTAGAGGGAATAAGTTGAATTAGTTGAACAAATTTCATTTTTTAGAATTTTAAAATGAGATGGAAATTTAATCCAGTGAATGGAGTGGGGAGCTTGTGGGAGAGATGTCCGGCGGCGGAGAGGCGGCGAGGGAGCAAAATGCGGTGGTGATGCGACACGCGCAGCGTCCTTGGGATCCGCCGCTGGCCGACGAGGGCCGGATCCGGGCGTGGACCGCCGGGAAGCGCGCGGCTTCATGATTCCGGATTCCCGATCCATCGCGTCGTCGTCTCCCCTTTCCTCCGCTGCTTGCAGATAGCCGCCGAGGTCGTCCGCGCCCTAGATCTGCTGCGTCGTCGACGACCAGCAGGAGGCTCCTGCTGATCCACATGGAGACGAGCCGCGATGCCTTCCTCGATCCCTCTCGTGTCAAAGTACACCTCCCTTTTCCTTGCTCGTTTCAGATTCTTCTGTCAAATATTGCTGCGATTCACCGATCTTTGCTCCTCAAATCGCCGTTGTAAAGGAGTAATTCAATTTACATGAAAATTCAATATTTATTTTTAAATCGGAGGATGGCGGTTTCACCCCTTGTCCCCACGTGGCTACGCCACTGGCCCAAGGTTATTGTTTTTAATTTTTTAAAAAAATGACCTCTAAAACATTAAAACCATATATCCTAATCATTTAGAAACATTATTTTTTTTAGATAATTAAAGTGTTAATAGTCGAGGATAATACACTAAATATTTGAAATTCTATAGTATTTTGATTAATTTAAAATTCTGAAAGTAGTTTAACAAATTTTTCAAAATAAGTCGTGGTGACTAAACTTAATTATAAGGCTAAAATGAAAATAACTTTAATTATATTGTAGATTATATCAATTAATATTTAACAATGACATAAGAATAAATTAATTAGTGGGAGATGTGGATTGAAGTAGTAGTTTAATTCTCTCATAATATTTATATAAGTTAAATATTTTAAATGATTAATTTTATTTTTTTTATAATTCAGATATCTAATTTTTTAAATCGATTAATCTTGACTTATGAAAAATTTTCATCGATAATTAAGATAAATTCAAAAAAGACAAATGACACGACAATCACAATCAAATTTATAAAATTAATCATATTAAACAAATATCTTTACTAAAAATTGAACTCAGATATTCCTATTGATTAACTATTATCTGATCACACGCACCGTGCTCGGGGTTTAAATGATTAATTGCATGCATAGCAAGTGTGGTCCTCCAAATATTAATACCTTGTAATGATGGTAGTAGACTCACTTTGTTTCGATATAGGAAAAAAAGTAGGGATATAAGATTTATGAACTAAAATTGAATTAGATCATTTTAAAATTTAAAAGATTTTATTCACATTCTAAAATGTATAAATATTCATATAATCTAACAGTAGAAAATCCAAAAGGATTATTAATATTTGAAAGAAAACAAAGGAAAAGGAAATTCAAAAAATTGAAAGTAGAATCGCATGGTGTATTTTGTTTTTTGAATTGTAGGTGTGTTTTTGCAATAAATTTTATGATATGGATTCGATAACAAAACTACACACCTGTTATATGATATAAAATAATATAATATAATTAATAATATTTTCACGTGAGAGGTTGACATATACGCATGGGTGGCATACATACACGTTGACTTAGACAAGATTGAACGGTCCAGATGCCACGAGGACCAAGCCGCTATTTTATTTAAATTAATAATAATAAATAGATCCGACAAATATATTTTTGTTATTTAAAAGGAGCATAAAATTTAATGTTTTTTGTTATTTAAAGAAACCTAAAATTTAATGCTATGTTTCATGTCACTTTCGAAGTAGGAAATGATCTCTCCGATTTCATTAGATAAATTGGGTTAAACCGAATAAGCTCAATCTTAAATTTCTAAATAAAACAATTTCAAATCTATAATTTTAAATTAATTAAATTTTAAATCTCTACTTCACTTCTGTTCATGTCTACATTAACTCCCCTGGGTCTCGTCACGGCGTGTATCAGGATCTACGACTCGTGTAGTGGATGCGCACCTTGGTCTCCACACTCTGCATCGGCCAGGCCTCTTCGATGGCCGCATTAACCAGCCATTTGATATGACCTAATAAAAATTTGATTAAATTAAAATCGATCAAATTTAAAAAATTATTTTATAAATTCATTTTTTTAATATATCAGTTATTTTAATTAATTCGATTTATTTTTTGTTTTAAATTTTTTAATTCGATTAAATCAAATAAGCCCAACTTTAAATCTCTAAATTGAAAAATCCACGTAATTCCAAATTAACTAAATTAAAAAATTAAAATCGAATAGAAATAAAAAATTCGGTTAATTCCACCTAACATTTATAATAATTGATTAAAAATATTTTTATCATATTTTTGGTAAAACTTTAAAAAAAGCACTCTCTTTATTTTGAAAAAATATATTAAACTAACTTTCTAAATAAATTATTATTTAAAAAAAAAACAATGTATGAAGATCTGATGCCGAATCGATAGAAAAGGAGAAGTGAATACCGAACGCCAAGGGTGAATTTACATTGAATACTGACTCATATGTATTATTATATATTAATTTTGACTCTTTAATTTAATCTTTATATATTGTTATATATTAATTTTTTCGTCATATTCTCCCTCGATTCCATGCATTATTATTTGTCAATTTTTTTTTTCATATTTTTTTCTCTACGTCTCAATGTCTCATATCTTTTTTAATTTACCCCAAAACCCTTGTTATTTTCATAATTATTTGTGTCAATGTCAATTGTCGAAATTCTAAATTTATTATATATTCAAAAACCTCGCGATTTAAATTTTTTATTAATAGTTTGATATTAAAATTTTAAAATAGTATCGTAATATTGAGACTAACGGTCAACGGTATCCTTATTTCATGTCAAAATTGTGTGCGAATTTATTTATCATCGTTGATCACAGTATAATTTGAGAGTAAGATGATGATTTTTAGGAAGTTTTGAACTCGATTTAATTTTAAATTAAAAATTCAAAAATTATTTGAGGATGAACAAATTTGTGAATTAATTTATAAGATTTTAGTTCAATTTCAATATCAATAAAAAAGAAGACACCACCTCCATTCACAAACAATAAAAAGCTACAGGGAGGAAAATCTTAATTTTGAGATAAAAAATAATTTTAAAATTTTACTATCGCACTTAAATTACAAATCTCAAACTTTTCCTCTTTTTTCCTCAAATTTTTCAGATCACAAACCTCTTTGAAAATCTAAAATGGGAGATAGATCTGCAATGGTGCGAGATGGCTATTGGGTGTGGCAGATTGGGTAGTCGTTCAGAGGGCCGCTTGCTTTTTGAAGACCAGGAGACAAAAAGTCGATAACTGGAGATGACGTGTCGGATACTAAATCTTTACACGGTTTCGTCGGACTACGGATCTGTTTTTATTTCTCGCGTATATACCTTTTTTTAGAAAATCTAACAAAGATTCGATATTTTTTAATCATTATGATCATTAATATATGCATCTAAACTAAATTTGGTTCGGCTTACAAATGCTTAATAAACCAAATTCAATCGAACGATCAGACATTTCAAACCTCCTGAAGAAAAGAACACCAATCGAATCGACTAATTAATTCAAGAAAGAAAAAGCTACTACATCATCCCTGTACCCTACGGAATTATAAAGCTACTACATCATCATAAAATTTTTTAATTTACTCTTCTTCTAATAATGTGAGGCAATCATAAATGACCGTCAAGATGATAAATTTTATCTTTTTCCCCGAAGGTATGGCCAATGTATACTTTTAACCAAAATAGTAAGTGTCTCTCATCCATCATTATCACATCTATTATGTCGATATGGTTTCATCAAGTCGATATTTCAGGAACTGTACATCAAGTCGATTAAATGGATTCGCTTTGCTCTACATATCATCTTGTAGATTAAATGGCGAATCACATTCAGTTTTCTCTTTGTAGTTCCAAAATTCCTCTTCGATAATACTAATCTAATACTAATCGACTCATAAATAAGTTGGCTTGAAATGAATTAATATAAATTATGATACAGTGATAAAACATTTTAATAATTAATTAGACATCTAAAATTTAATTTCTAATTATGGCGCACCTTAAGAATAATTTTTCTTTAATGGAATGATAAATCTAAAAACACTAACAAAACTATAAGTATTTTTCGATTTATCTTGGTGGTCGATGAAAAATTCTGTAAAATTAAATTTATCATTTTTAAAATTAATCAATACAAAAAATTAAATATCTAAATTATTAAATAAAAAATAAAAAAATAGAAAAGGCAAGATAAACGTTAATTCAAGGAAAACGAGTACTTGGTAGAGAATCAAAATGGTGGAGTGAGAATGCATGGAGCCATCGAATCGTGGCCATGGGATGGATCTTACAAAATGGACAAGGATTTTGATTAGATTATAGACAGTTATTATTAGATTCACCTTTATCCACGATCGAAGCTGAATAACACAGATAATTTGATGCTCTTTTATTTTTTTATTTTCCTTTTTTCAAGTAAATAATAATAATAATTTTTTTGTAAACTTAGTAAAAGTACATATTAAACAGCCTTAGAATTATGATCAATGGCAGCTTTATTAAGTGGTAATAAATGCCACTATGATCAATTTGATGTCACCAAAAATCAGTTTTTTCATAAAAAGATTCCTGCTTCAAGGTAAATGATCTTCGTAATTTTATTTTTTTTAGAAAATATAAAATCATTCCCAAAAGATTGTTAAAGTGACAATTTCATCGTCTACTAAAATCAAATTTTCCACTCAATGACACGTGTCATTTTGTGAGAGAAATGATGGGGAACGTAATTAGGCAGTGAAATTTTTGGGACGAAAGTGAGACCTTCTCTTCTTCTTCTTTGTTATCATCACATGATCTAGGAATCAAATTCTGGCTAGTAATCAGGTTCCTGTCTTTCCTTATGCATTAATCACTGTTCGAACTAACTAGACTAGCCCCCGTGATTTATCTCCTCCGTGTTAGTCCTGAGACGAACTGACGAAGACGCTGGAGACGAACGTTTCATCTTTTACCACCTCGTAGGAGAACATTCATTCCATCTTGTTCTTTCTTGTCTCTTCAGCTTTCAAATTTAATGCTGATTTTTTCCCCCCTATTTTTTCTTTAAAAAAATAAAGAGGATCCATTAAATATTTCTACTTCATTTAACAAAGATTGCGGAAATTATAACATTGCCAAAAGATGAAAATCATTAATTTCTAGAGATAAAGGGCAAATAAGAAATAACATTTATGTTGTAATTACTATTAAAATTATAACTAGAAAACACCTATATTTACTAAAAGAAATAATATTAAAATTATTAAATTTAGGAGGATAGAGATCATCCCCCCCCACCAATTTTATTAATTCATATTGAATAATTAACAGGTAACCAACTCATTTTTCAACTTTTAAAAAAATTAACAAAACATAGAACATTTTAGTTTGAATAACTAATCAACAAGGTCGTTGTCGTATAGTGATTAGTATTCCCGCCTGTCACACGGTGACCCGGGTTTGATCCCCGGCAACGGCGTTTTTTTAATTATAATTTTTTTATTTTGATGTTAAGCCAACTCACATCGACAACAAAGTTCAATGCATGCGATGGGCTCATTGTGCAGTTCATTAATTACTTTCCAGCCTATTTATTAGATTGAATAACTTTGATACTACCAATTTCTGAACCGAGCAACACTAAAAAACTAATCATCCATGCACCATAACTCTCCTTTTCTGTTCCCAACTACATCAAATTTCTAACCAAAAAACAGATCCACTCACCCAGAATGATTAATATCTCTGCGATAAAGTGAACAAAAGCTGATTAACTTTGATATTAATGCAACCTTTTCCAACTCGCAATCATGTATGTCCCATGAACATCATAATTTCTTAAAAAGAGGAACATTATAAACTCTCGGTTGGCACTCACTCTGATCCTTTTCTGCAATAAATATGTTAGTTGCTACCAGCATTAAAGTTGGAAGTTAGCCAACAATGGAACCCTAAACAAAACTTTCAATGAATACTTCAGTTGGCAAGTCCTTACTTTTCTGTAACTTTTAATGGAAACCAGTTAAATCGGTTGAATCATGAACCATTTTGCCTAAGTTGGTTCAGTGGTTGGCCAGAGCTTAAAACGCTGATGTGCTAATAGAAGGCAACTTCATATTGCAGCATGAATAGTAAAAAGAGGCAAGAATTAATCAACAAAGTAATATGAACAAAGTAAGACACCTCCATTCACAAACAATAAATGGTTACAGGGAGTTCTTTTGATGTATGTAAAAGATGTATCATGCATACTTCCCTTCCTGTACATTCGTAAAGGAGGGAATGATGATATATTTCAGTAATAAGGACATAATGCAGATTTCAATTTATATTGAAATGCCTAAAAAACAGTACCTAGAAATGAAATAGAAATTGATGTACCTACCACGTAGCTCCCATCTTGTTTATGGCTTTTTGTGGCTACTCTTCTTCAGTAACTTCCCAAACTTGTTCAGCAAAGCTTTCTTTTTCTTTTGCTGCTGGTTTTTGGTTGGTGAGGTTGCTCCATTGTTTGTGTTCTCCTCCTTCAGTTCGTAGCTTAAACCATCCATCTTTAAATCTGAATCGTCATTGACTGAAAAATCCTCATGGTCCTTTTCTGATGATAAATCCCTGGGCATTGTGTTTGCCGGATCTTCTTCATCATTTTGGTTTACCTTCTGATTCTCCTTTTTTGATTTTGTATCATCCTTGTGGTCAATTTCATGCTTCCATAAAAATGCCTCTGAAATTGGTGTTTGTACTATTCTTTCATAAGGATTCATTTCTTGAGAAGTGTTTGCTGATAGGCCATATCCCTTTTCATTCTTTGGTAGCTTATCTGTTTCTTCAGTACTATTCGATTTGGCCTCCTCGATCAATGAGGACAATTCTTGGATTTTCTGCAGGGTGGCTATTTCCCTGACTCGTAAATCATTATTTTCTTGTGTGATGCTTTGCAGCTCATTCTCCTTGTCCAACAACATTTCCCTGTATTGCAGTGTATCAGCCTTTGCTTCTTCTGCCACTTCATAAGCTGTAGCTGCAGCAGATTCAGCTTGTGTTAGTTTGTTTAACATCTCCACTCCATCTGCCTTTGCTGCTTGTGCCTCTTGCTCTGCTAGTTTGAGTGAATCAACGACTTTTGCCATCTCAACCTTGAGGGAAGCAATTTCATCCTCTGACTTCTTGATAGCATTGATAAAATTGAGCTCCTTTGCTTCCCACTCAGTGTTTGAATTGCTTTTTTCAGTTTCAAATCTATCAACAGTTTTCTTGAGGCACACAATTTCATATCTTGCTTCATCGAGCATGACTTCATACCTTTCTTCAGCATTCTTGATTTCTGAATTCAATTGTTCAGTCTGAACCTTGTGCTCTTCAATTTCAGATTGCACTGTCAAAAGCTTTTCTTGATTTTCTCTGGCTTCAGTAGACATTTCATGCAACGCTGCAGCTAAACCTTCCATTGCTTTTTTGACGTTCTCTCCTTCATCTTTGCTGACGTTGAGCTTGGCAATGAGTTTAGTCTTCTCCATCAACAGACGCTCGATTTCTGAAGCAGAAACATTGCATTTGTCCAGTGCTTGTGACCTCTCTTCTTCCAGCTTTGTAAGCTCAACTTTTAATAGGTAAACTGTCTTCCCCAAGCTTTCTGTTTCTTGCTGTGATAAACCCAGCTTCCTATCTGCCTCTTTAAGATTATTTTGGTAGCTAGCCACCTCAATTTCCATTGATTCGATCTTCCCTTTAAGAACAGCAATCTCAGTTTCAGCATCTTGCAATAATGCAGTGCCCTCTTCCATTGTTTTCATTGTGATTGCAAGAGATTCAATTGCAGATTCCTCGGATTGATTGGCTTCCTTAAGCCTACTTTTTAAAGATGCCACCTCCTTTGCCAACCCATCAGCTTGCTTAAATGTATCTGATTCGACCTTTTTTGCATCAGTCAATTCCATTTGAAGTTGTTCAACCAATGTTTCCATCTCCGACAATCTCTCTTCAGCTGTTTTCGCTCTTTCAAGTTCAAGTTGCAAAGCAGCAACATCAACATTCAACTTCTTAATCATCTCTGCAGCTCCTTTGTTTACATCATCCATCTTGGAATCAAGTAAGAACTTTAAATGGGCCACTTCTCTTGCCAACACCTCCATCTTCTCTTCATTCATTTCAGCAGTTTTCTTTGCATCAGTTGCTTCACTCAGGGCAGCCTTCTTCTCACCGGTGGCATTCTCAAGATCAAGCTTCAGCTTCTGGAGTTCCTGAGTCGAACAAAGCAGCGCCGAAGCATCCATCTTATGTTGCTTTTGAATGCTTTCAAGTTCACTTTGAAACTCGTTTTCCCTTTTTTGTGAAGCTGCAATGGCTGCTTGCTCCAGTTCATCAGCATGGAATTTCTCAACCTCCAAGTTCTCATCAGCCTTCTGCTTAGCAACAATTGCCTCTTGGAGCTTCTCGTTTGCCTCATCAGCCAATCTCCTGGCTCCTTCTAGCTGCTCAACGGCATGAATCTTCTCCTTCTCCATAGAAGCCAACTGCTCCCTTGCTTTCTTCAAATCTTCCTCAACAACTACCAACTGCAACTGCATCTCTGAGTCTTTCAATGTCCTCTTTTGTTTCTACAATCAAAATCTTAAAGTTTTAGCACCCAATACGAATCAGCAATCTAAAGAAGCCATAAACATAGTATATGATTCTTATTTTACTTACTTCAGCAGTTGTACTGTTCTTGATCGGCGTTGGCAGCTTCGACTCTGCCGACTTTGGTGATCGCTCAATTGAAGAACGCAGCTTTGGCACCGGTGAGGATAGTTTTTGCACAAGGGGAGAGGATAGCTTTGCCACAGGAGATGGCGATCCAGAGTCCAACTTGGAAAAACCATTTCTAGTTGTTTTTGTAACCTTGGAAGCAGGCGGTGTAGCCTTGCCATTTGAGGCCTCTGAGGAGCTGGATCTGCTTAAACCAAAAAAACCTTAGCCTTTTAACATCCAGATAACATAACAAACCTAATAAGTAAACAATGCAAGATGATCCAGCAAAAGAATCATTCTAAATCCTAGAAGAACATTTGTACGAATCAGCAAACAGCAATTATATTCTACCCATCGAAACAAAATATGGTCTCAAGAAAAAGAAAAGCCCCAAGCCATGGATGATTAAAGAAAAAAGGGCAATGCCATGATAAACAACAAAACCACCATAAATTCCTTTAAACAATCAAAGTTCTAAACTTACCATCACAGATCGAACACACTGAACAAAGAACAATCACTACAGAAGCTACACAAAATCAATTTCAGCAGAAAGGAGAATAAAAAAACTTATTTGTTAGGAGAAAGGCGCCATCTTTAGACCAACACTGAAGCTAAATGCCAAGAAAAACCCTAAAATACAAAGAAAAACAGCAGCTCCAAGGATAACAAGGGGACAGTAACAAGTGTTCTTCCAGATCTGGTGGAAGGAAGGTGCTTACTTGGATTTCGAGGTCGACATCGCATCCCGAGAAGATGGAGGCGAAGCTGGGAAGTGCCACCAAATGTAGTTACCTAGTAGCAAAGACAGGGTAGGGCAATGCCCGGCGCGGACGTGAGCAGAGAGCAATGGAGTTGTGAGGACGAGGCAAAAGCACACGGCAGCAGAACTGCGCAGGTTAGCAATTATATCATTGTTTCACTCTCTCACATCCACGAAAATATATAAATTTACCTATAAACTTTATTTATTTTAAAAAATACCCCTTTGGAGGTTCAAAATTTTAAAAATTACTCTTCCAGTATTCATTACAATTTCGTCCTTTAAATTGGAGGGCAGCTAGAAGACAGTAATAATAAATTGCTAAATACTTTTATAAAACACCACCTTGAGTTTAAAAATTATCAAAAATACCAGTTAAAACAGTCTAGCAGGGCACAACTAGAGTGTAACATAGTCACATTGTGCCCGACCCAATTGACACTCGATATCGGTCCAGGCTGGGTCGCAGACAGTCTAACTCGATCGACACCACTATAGCATCACCAACTTGAGCTACATTCCATGATTAGTAGGTTATACATATCACGTGTGATTAGATCATTTTCTCACAGGATGAACTGATGGTTAATGCATACTTCATTCTCTTTCATGCATTGGTAATTATTCGAACTAATTAAATCAATCTCCGTGATTTACTTACTTCATGTTAATCCTGAGACAAATTGACAAGAACACTGAAAGCGAACGTTCCACTTTTTGCCACAATTAAAAAAAAATTGAGCCAATGAGACCTTACTCCCGCGGCTAAAGCAAAGGCCCTGATATTATCAGGTTTGATTCTCGCGGCATTCGAATAGATTTTTAAATTTATTTTGATCGATATTATAGATTTCTGTCTAATTTTTTAGCTCGAGCTAATCATGACTCGAATCCTCTCTCAAGTCCCGTGTACAAGTAATTTACATTATTTTATTATATTTCACTATTGTACTTGTACTCTCCAAAAAAAATAAAAAAGTTTGAGAAAAAAAAGTATCCACCAAAATTTAGCCAACTAATTATTTGCCAAGCATTACAAAGAATCCAAGAGCTACAGCCATAAACTATAAATGAAACCATCATTTCTACGGATGAAGGACCACAGCATTGAGAAAAAGAAGACTTGCAGATAACATTTAATTCTAGTAGTTTGGATGATTCGGTAGCAAATTGATCACTCGAAAAATATGGCTTCATTACTCGTTTACTTGTTCTTCGGCATCTGGTGGTCCATATATCACATTGATATAACTCTGTATCATTTCTGTAGTTAGACCTGGAAATCGGTAAGAGCTTGATGGTTGCAGATCGACTTTTATGAATGGCCATGCCATTGCCTGAGCAGCTTCACATTCTTCGATTCCATCTCCGATAGCGCAGAACTGGACATTAGGGCCAGTGAATCTCTCCTTGATCCATGAGAAGCACTGAAGCTTTCCTACTTCCCATGAGCTGTAGACTGGACATGGAGGGTCAAGCATTTTAGAAATATAACAAGTGATAAAAACTATATTATGGATCGGTTTTTGCAGGAAGATAACTCATTTGAGAAACATAGTAATGAAGATTTGAAAAGTTGAACTTTACATCTTTTGAGTTTCAGAAGTCTGAACCAAACTGAACCGCACCAAACCAAACAGAAATTTCAATTTATAAAGATACTGCTGCTACCCAAGTGTCAAATAAATAATTTTTTACGGTATTTAGATGATTTTCAATGTGTTTTTATAGGATGATAGCTGAGGCTGTGACATTCTCACTATGGAGCATTTCGGAGCCAAGAGACTGTGGGAGCCATTTGGAGGATAGGAAACTAAAAGGTTTACAGAGAAGAGGCCATTTTTGAAGAAAGTTTTTTTCTGAATGGTTTATTTTCTTTTTCTTTTTTTAGGTCCGATTTGGAGGTGAGGTTTCCACTTTTTCTCCATCAATATTGAAAGAGGAGTATACAAGAGATTGAGAGGTGTCTTATAGAAGGTGTTGATATCATTTTGTCTCATTTTCATTGTATTCTTGGTCCCATATATTATAGATTTAACAAGAGCTAAATGATCTTAAAAATCCTTCTACAAGATCAATTTTGATAATCTCACTCATGAACCTTTGCTAGATATTGAACTGACACTTAAGCCATTTTAAGCTGCACTTCCATTTTCCAGGTATAAGACACTGAATCTATTTGCAGATCTTCTCAGAAGAAAGTGTTGTACAATATCACCAACCATAAACACTGAATCTATTTGCAGTTCTTATGTTAAAGGTTGGTATGTTCTAATGGCCCTCAATCATAAAAGAACATCAAGATTAATATGCTCCAGCAATTTTGTATGGTAAATTTGATAGGGAAAGCAGAATAACTCCAGCAATTTTTAAGGAAGCTTTCACTCTCTTTTACAATGGATACTCGTTTTACTTGCCAAATCCACTAAACTATAAAATAAAGCGCAAACCAGGGCCGCATGGAAGATCAGAGAAATATACATACCATTATTAGCTGGGATTACATCATCCAAGCGATAGAGCAAACACTTGGCAAGACTAGGAATCAAGGATCCTTTAGTAACCAATACATTGACGTTTAGGTGTCTTTTAGCAATTGATCCATGTGTCATTCCCAATGTTTCCTCCAATATGGCATGTGCTGCAAAAAAAATAAAAAATTAAAGATGACAGGAATATAAAAATCGATGAACTATTTAATAGTATAATAGAAACAATATAAACTTATGAACTATTTTATAGTTTAGAGGAAGTTATATGCTACCAAATAGCTGGACTGAAGACAACTAATGATTGTCACAAGGAAAAACTATTATACCGCACTTGTATTTCGAGAATTGAGTATCTTAGTTTTTCATTATGATTATGGTAAATGAAGTTGCACCAACTTCTTGAGAAAGTACAACAATACAAGATTCTATAGCTCAGGCATACAAGAGAACAATGCAGAAAAGTTCAAAGACAGAACTACATCTGTTGTGTCATTACCAGCAATAAGCAGGATGAAGACAAGGAACCTAAGATGATAGTCAAGTTTCTAAACCAATGGGTTGGTAGCTTCTATTCAACTTTTGCGGTTTTCTCTTTGATTAGATACATGAAATTCCAGTCATTTTGACATCCAAAGGTAAGAGATCAGGGTGAATTGGGGATACATTTGTAAGTCCCACATTCATCTAAAAAAATGATATATTTCTCATTACTGACCATAAAACCACATTCCCTATGTGCCCAATTGAATTTCCTAACAAGAACTTGACCCATGAACATGTCACCAAAGCTAACATGCTAAGGAAAACTCATTTAATTCCTACTTTAAGTGATTTAAGTCCTCGCATATAGTCCATATTAGAGTCACAACCACTACCTTCAGGTCCTACCATTATGCACTTACAAAAACAATCATTAATCAAACAATTATAATAATTTTTTTAGCACCAAATATAATATAAATTAGTACAAATTTTTTTAATTTCCTACTTGATCCTAAATCAGATGATGTCCCAATATTAAAATCACTCACTCTAGGAATAAATCTAATTTCAATGGAAAATAAAAATAATTGCAGAAGAAAACTAAAGTCTATAGAAGTTTATCTTTCTTTATCACGAATTAAACTAGACCTTAGACATGAAACAACATACCTGAAGATAGCCATCTGTTTGTATAGCCATCAGTCAAATTGTACAGATCATTCCAGAGTTTGATCATCTGTTGTCCAATCAACTTGTGCAAACCCTGTATTCAGCAATGGTTCAGGATCAATTGTGTAACAACTATTGTCCTCCCCACATAATAGTATATACATATATCTTGCCACACAGAAATAACTATCTTCCATGTACTTTTTAGTTTTGATGCCTATCAGTAGGGTTCAGTCTACAATGAATATTGATGAAATTAACCAAATCACCATGCTTCAAATTTTAGATATAGATATTGCTAAGAGATGAGCATCCTAAAGTGCTGCAGCCCAGATATTTCTTGTCAGTTTCTTACCTCCTATTTCTCAGAAACATGTAATGAAATTCCACATGCAGAGAGGCAACTGTATGGATCATTCTTACAGGATTTTATTAATGAAGGCTGACAATGAAAGATAACTTCCAACAACACCTGAGAGTATTTCTCAGCAATGAATCGATGGCGATATGCAAGTTTTCTTTTATTGGAATCATCATAAGGAGAAGAAAGCCCATCATTTTTGAAGTCATAATTTGACAAGTCTCTTCCATCATCATATTCACTCAGAGAATCAAGAAATGGCTCATTATAGTTCTCAATCTGCATGGCAACAGAAAAATGAAAGTATCAGCCAGTGACAGAAAATATGACTCATTCATCCTTGTACACAGGCACTACTTTAAATAAAGAATGACACATCAGGGTAGTCAGACTCCAACGTAAAGCATGGCATGGTGTGTTAATCAGTTAACAATTTTCATTTGTGAGCACAGTAATTTGACCAGGTCTAAGTACAGTGCTTTGCAAAATGCAACACTTAGAATGATTCATAAGTAAATATATTCACCTACAACTACATATGAAAACTCGAATTCATATTTTCCACAACTTGACCTGCATTTGATTGTGTTTGCCAATCCAAATCCAGATAAATATGTTGCCTGGCTTTAGAAGTTGTACTAAGATGGTGAATTAACTGAAATGATAATGTTCGACATGACCATTCAAACAAGGTTACAACCATTTTCTTTCAGCCTCCAAAATTCAATGTCAGAGACAGAAAGATGCAAGCTATATTCAGTAAGTATAGCTTTAGACCGACTAACCTCGTCGTAGAAGAAAAATTCATCACAAACTTGTAGAATGTGGTTCTCCCAATGCTTCCCAATCTCAAAACCTTTTCTTGGGTCCTTCAAACCATTAAAGACCCCAGCATATGTTCCATCCAACAAGGACTTCAACAATATAAGTGTCTCATCCATATCCCATATGTAGACTGTTGTGGACCTAGAAACCTCCTCGGCATTTTTTTGGTTTTGAGACATAACTGCAGGTGTTCTTATGAGATTCTGCTTACAAGTATTGCTGTTCAATTCTACAACACATAGGTGCAGCAATCAACTCTGTAATAGACATTGCAAAATTAATATATTTGAATTGCTTATGTTCTTGCTTCTTTTTTTTTAATATATATATATATATATTATTTGACATTTGTATTAGATACATACAGTAAATTTAGTGAATTTTATTTTTTGATAGATATTTTAACTCCATTAACTAATAACTGGACTTGTTGAGGTTCACTTCTAGTTTGTCAACTAGATGTACCATTTTAAGCTGCATACTCTAATGCTCAAATACTTAGACTCTTCATCTACCTTTTCGTACCTATATGGCTATATCGGATGGACGCCCAGCACAAGTGGACACTTGATATTTCTATTGGACAAGTGTATTTTTTTTTAAAAAAAATAATAATCATGGCACACACTTGGATCTGCACTTGTTGGGTACCAGTATCTGAGTTTAACACAGCTCTAATGAACTTTCTAAAGTCAGATTTAGATGATTACTGTTCAAAATCTCTTTCTTTTTTTTTCAAAACAAATTTATTCATGCAGGGCTTTCTTTAGAAACACTCCTTTTTGTTTATTTCGAAGCTATCACCAAACGAACCCTACCTATCAGCAAAAACTAAAAATTCACCAGTGAAATCAACTTTAAAAGCTCAATCCATAGATGATTCAACAGTAATAGTATTAAACGAGATATTATAAACAATTCGTAAAGCCACAACCTTTCATCGGCTAAAGAACACTGATCGACAATTTTCTCAAATATTAGAAGAAACAATTTTTCACTCGATTTCTTTTCAAAACTGCAAAAAAAAAAAAAAAACACCCCGCTAGACTGTCCCCAATCCCTCCCAAAACCAATAAAAAAAAGGTGAGAAAAATAGCTTGGTAGCAAAACAGATATTCAGATAAAGATCTAGTTTTCCAGGGAAACAGGAAGAGAAGAAAAAGGATACAAAAAACAAAATCCAGGGACAAGAAAGGCGCACCTGCTCGTCCACCAGATCTACACTGTTCCTGTTGTGCGTGATCTCCAATCGAGCGATTCCATTCCCCGGCGCCGCAAGCGTAATACATATTTTATAGTAAATTTACAAAATGGACCAAAATGCATAATTACCCTTTTCAAAATATTGAATTTGTATCATTTGACATATTTGTATAATATTAAGGATGTATAAGCATTTTTATGTTTTTTATGGAAAAAATTCAATTCACTTCTCAGATGTCTTAAAATCATCCAATTTCACTAAAAAAATTTAAATTGTTAGTATTACATCGTAAAATGGAAGAATGAAGTGACAGAATTTTGATTTAATAAAACAACTATATATGTTTTTATGCCGTTAAATTATCCGGAATAATAATATAATGATTAGGTATTTAAATAAATAATAAATAAATTTAAAATTTAATTATGATGGGATGTAATTTGATTAATTTTTTTTAATGTCATTAAGGTAACATTATTAATGTAAATTTTCATATCTAATAGATGAAAAAAGAAGAAGATAATAACAACATTTATACACGAATATAAATATGATATTAATTTAAAATTATGCCTGAAAATTAAGGTATCATTGCTTAAGATGTTCAAAATGGACAAAGTTAAGGCAAAGGCTCTTAAATTAGACGAATTGAATCGAGTCGAGTCACGTTGAATTTAACAGAGTCAAGCTGTGTGTAGGGTCAAGTCAAACTGAACAGAGTTGAGCTATGTGTAGAGTCAAGTCGAACTTAACAGAGCCGAACTGTGTAGGTGGCTCATGTAATGTTTTGTTTTTCTTTATTTTATATATATATATATTAAATATTTAGATTTTATAATTCGATTAATTTTAAAGTAGATAATTCAATTTTATATTTTATCCATAAATAAAATTTAAAAAAAAATACTCTGTGCCATAGTATAATCTACATAAAAATCAAACTTCATTGTTTGAGAAATATACTTTGATTTTTACCACAGCATTAAATCCGACCAGTTCATAAGTTACGTTTCCAGAGTGGAGTGGAAAGATTGGAAGAATGAATGGCATGGCAGATACTGACATGCTTCCTCAAGGATTAGGCTGCCAATCTCCACCATTCATCCCAATCCACAGCTCACTTCTAATTTGGCTCTCCTCTTTTGCTGAGAACAAACATCATCACAAGAGGAGAAAGAAAATTTTGAGATAAGATTGATCATGGCCTTGAAGCTTTGGGCTTCTTCAGCTGCCAGTGCTCTCAAATTCTCCTGCAGAGCTACTGCCATTCCCTTCCCTGCTTCCTCCATCACCAGATGCTTCTCTTCTGGTAAAACTAACAAGCTCTTGATTAAGCTCTTCACTTTATTAGCTTGCTTACTGCATTGGAGAAGGCCAGTCGTGAAGTTGCCTGCCATGTGCTTGAAAGAATTCACACTAGAGTTTGTTGAGAATGCTATGCTATTGTTTATTTGTGTCACCAGATGCTTCTCCTCTGGTAAAACTAGGAAGGTTTTCACTTTGTTGAAGTTGCTTTCCATGCGTTTGAAAGAATTCACAAGAGATTTTATCGAGAATGTCGTGCTGTCGTTTATTTGTGTCACCAGATGCTTCTTCTCTAACACTGGTCACTTCATTAACTCAGTGCTGCAATATTGGAGAAGGTCGTTTGTGAGGTTGCTTGCCATGTGTTTGAAAGAATTCACGAGAGAACTTACTGAGAGTGTTGTGGTATTATTTACTTGTGCGAGTTCAGATTTTATTCTCTATATTTTATTTTGACTGAATTTATCATTTGCTGAATGAATCTTTTGTTGTGTTTGATAGGTTTTTTTAGGGAATGATACTTGAAAAACAAGAAGAGGACTTCTTGATGTTGTTGTGTTATGTACATAAGTATACATGCGTGCATGAGTTGCTCTTCTCAGGCTTCCTTTGTGAGATTTTTTAGATTTTGGCCTTTTATCTATTTTTTAATTTCAGTGACATGGTAGAATTATCCCTGTAAGTTGCTGTATTCCCGTTGCCTCTTCTCTAGTAGAACAAGTTTTTAGTTCAGCCTTGACAGTTCTGCCAATTGAATGGTTACTCTCTGCTTAGAGGTCTCAACATCGATGTCAATCCATGAAATAGGATCTCGAGGAGTGGGGAACTAGAGCATGCTTGGATATAGCAATAGGAAGGTGAAATTACTGACAGCCTTGAAAAGTTTGTTAACTGAAGAGAATAATTAATCGATTTTAAAGAATGTCTGTCTATTTGGTTGAGAGAATCAATAGTAAAAGACCAACCCCTAAAACAAAAACCAATGTTGTCATGATTATCAGAAAGAATGGTTGAACGAGCAGTTTACAGCTACTCATCTTGAATGAGAGTCTTTAGTAGTTAACATTCGCTGTCTACTATTTTTAGTGAGATATTAGGAACTGAATTCCATTTTTTTTGTTTAGTATCTTTTTCTATACTTATTATTTTCTTTCTTCCTGAGATTCTTTTTTATAATGAACTTTAGTTTCTTTGAAAAAATTTCACTAGTTTAAGCTCTTCTTAAACCAACGGACTTTCTTTATCCCTTTTATCAATTTTAGTCTAAATATTTCAAAACATAATTCATGTTAGTTCATTTAATAAAATTGTCAGCTCAATAAATAGTGTTTAATTTCCTAAGAAAATTATGTTAACATAAACGAGTGATATTTTAGTTAGCCCGATTTGGGAAAAAAAATTTAAAATTTTATTTTAAATTATAAAAACTAAATAAAAAATGAAAATATGTGATATTTTATTTTAAAAATAAAATTTAAAACTATGAGATATTTCGCAAATTATATCACTAAAATATAATAATTTTATATTATTTTCATATTTATTACAATATTGATAATATTGAAGCCTTAATATTTATTATTGTTCAAAATAAAAAATAAATATAAAAAAATGTAAAGTTA
>JBBUKS010268079.1:0-21505 GCA_038050645.1 Hedychium gardnerianum
CATGTGATGAAGTTAGGTCTTATACCTAATACATGACTGTGTTAGAATGGTAGACTTGTATCGTTATGTTGTATAGGAATGATCGGACTATACTTCTGCAGAGTTGTTCTTATGTATGGTACATAATCATATATATATGATAGAGTACTTTCTATGAGACTGTATGTTTCCTTGATCCCCTACCATTATTATTGTCATGCACTATCTTTTGTATACCCACGGAGTCATTTGGACTCACTACCTTTTGTATATATTTATTTTCCTCAAGTATCAGCTAGATCTTCTACCTGTCGTCGGGAGATTCCAGTCTGCCTGTCCCGAGTCACTAGAGGATTTCTATTTCATTTTTGCATTTTGGTTAGTCTTTGTTTCATCTGGATTTTGTTATGTTGATATAATAAGTGAACTCTGCGATGGTTTCGATTTCTTTGTGTTCAGGTCTCGAACATTTGTTTGTGATGTTAAGTCGTGCCGACACACACATTATGTCATTGTTTGTGTTTGGTTGTTTTCTTTTATACTGTTTGGTTTTATTTGGGTATTAGTAACTGCGTGGTTTGAGTGGATTATCAACTGTGTGGTTGTGTACCAGGGAATTAGTGATTGTTACAAGGGGGGTGTTGTCTGTTTTTCGATAGATAAGTATACTCTCGGGGTGTGACAAGAGATGTCACTATTTTGACATTTCTATGAATGAAAAGCATGACTAAAGCTTGTAAACTCTCCTGGAAACTTATGTGAGGTAATGAAATAAGGGCAAGAAAGGATGAAAGTTTGCAACTGTCTTGAAAAATTGAATTTGGAAAAAGATAGTTTAAATTTGTTTGCTCAACACCTTCAACAAGACACAATGTACATAATCAGATAGTTGGAATTATGATGTCTGAACCGGGATTGGTCAACTATTCATCTATGTTCACATAATTATAAGAAATCTTGGGAGAAGACTCTTCAAGATAAGGCTTACGACTACCATTATGCTCTTTTATCACAAGTTTTAGTAGTAAGTATGGCTTAACAATAACAATCAAGCATGCACCCAAACTATTTGGGCTGGCTATTCAAGTCTATTCTTGTAATTGAACTCTAACTAAGGTTATTTCAATAGCATTAATAGACCATTTAAATCTCTTTGTAGTCTATTAAATGAAGATTCCTTTGATCAAATCATATCCATCACATAATGTAAGTTTAATATAACTAAATGTGCTTCCTAAAATTAGTGAATTAGACAAGCACTAAAAAAAGATTCAATTAACTAAATGTGCTTCCTAATATAATTTACATGCTTTAAAATTAGTTAAAACTTTTTAAAATATTAAATTATTGTACAAAATTTTTATTTTAGAAAAAAATAAAATTCTATTAAAAAGTTTTAAACCAACCGTACACTGTGCCTCAATCCAAATAAGACACTCCTTTGTCATATCAAACCGTTAGTAATTGATCGTCGAATCATTGAAAATTACTATGATTCCTTGTCTATTTTTAACCTCTTATTATCTTTTATTTTAGTTAATAATTTATTGGAAGCTAAGGAATCATCACTGTTCGACATTAGAGAAAAAGTCTCCATCAACTCGAATTCTAATAAACATGAATGCAAATGAAATTAATGATGATGATGATGATAATGAGGAGGAGGAGGAGGAGGAGAATAACAGTGACTACTGTGATTTTTGATAAAGGGTAAGTTTTTTATAAGTAAATTTAGTTTTAATCTGTAAATGTACAAAAATCGTATCTCAATTAGTTGTCTATATACTGTCTCATTCTTAATTCTATATATTTTATCTATTAATACTCTGTATTTTTTCATATAAGTCATTGGAGGTGATATCTTGTCGTCTTCACGCATTCTGAGATATATTCATTATGCATATAGTAAATTTTATCATGTTCTTGTATCTAATTTTTATTTACTTTTACTAAATTTAAATTTTGTTTGACAGTTTTGACGGGATGGTCATAGACGGAGTTCTGCCCAGTCTGATACACCGCCTAACACTAGACCTACTCCCTCTCCTGATCAGGCAGGATATTTCCATGCACAGTCTCAGTGCCTACCTATTCACCTTCGCTAGTGTCTACCCATTCACCTTCGCCAGTACCTACCAGACCCTCATGTGTTGAGCTGCAAGATACTCAAGAGTCTATAGTCCCCTATGGAGATTCATAAATGTTAAAATATATTTTATTTTTTTCAACTATCTTAATTATTTAATATTTTTGTTTTAAACTTTATTTCAGATTTAAAAATTTTGTAAGTGTTATTCGTGAGATTAATAGAATCGTAAATAATTATTGGAGAGGGGATTCTATGATATATAGTAGCACTCTAGCACCCACAAAAGAACTTTGGTGGAGCAAGTTTAAGATATATCTCCTTCATTTTATATATTAAATATAAAAAAATTATATAATCAATTATTTTTTTATTTCATTCACTTGGGATCCCACTGATGAATTGAAAATTAGGAGAATATTTAAGAAAAAATGCGGCGATCACATCCGGCATGTACTAAATTATGCTAAAATTAAGGGGGAAAAGTCACCCTTCATCACTAATGAAAATTTGACCAAGATCTCCAATGTGTGGGAAACCGAGAAGAGCAAAGTAAAGAGTCAATAAAACAAATCGAATTTATAATTCTGAAGACTCATCTGTATCATATGCGGGAGACTCTATTAATATCGATGAGCATACACATAGATTGATAATTTTTTAACTCTTTCACTAATTTTTTATTCTATTTCATTATTTCTAATAGTCTTTTTTAGATCAAGGAAATAGGGAAGGAGCCTACATTCATAGATATTTGTACCCATACATTTACAAAAAAAGACAGAACTTGGAGCGAGAATAGAGCCAGAACAATTAAGGTTTAAGTTAATCTTTATTTAATTAAGATTATATGTGTTTCTAAAATAGAATTTTAGTATATTTAATTTAATTTTTCTCAGAGAAATATAATGAGTTTGAGTTAGCACACACAAGTTTACGTGATAGTGGTAATATTGAGGAATCTGAGCCGTGTGTGGGTAATAATTTATATTTATAGCTACAAGCGAGTGTGAGCCAGAAAGAAGGAAGAATAATGGATATGAGTTCTTTGAGCATAACTCAGAGAGTTCCTTGTACATTTACTTCCACCCGACCAGAGACAAATGAGGTTAGTCATTTGAAGCGCATAATAATTAAAAGGGATAAGCAAATTAGAGAAAGGGATCAACAAATGAGAGAAATGCACTGACAACATGATTTTATTATGCGACATCTTCAGTTAGACTTCGGTCCAAGTCAGATTCCTCCTGGTTCTAGTGATGATGAGGGCGGTGATGATTTTTCTTGATTTTGTTATGTATGATGTTTTTGAATTTTGTTATTTGATTGTATTTGTGAAATTTTCATTTTAGTATTTTTGATTAATATAGTTATTTTTGTTTCCAACGGGATTGTTGAGGTCAAGAAAAGTGGTGCTTGAAAATCCACATCGGAATGAGTAAGTTTTTGCATATATATTTTTCTGTTAATTTATAAGAATTTTTCGTTGTTAATAATAATACTTTCTGTTTTTTGTTTTTTGATTCAGGACTAGAAAAAAAAAGAAGTTTGGATTCAGAAGAAAGTGTCTGTCGAGAAACCAGAGATTGATGACCTTTTATTGTATATTTTTGATATTTTGAGATATTTTAGTACGAGATTATGTCATTTTGATATTTTGGATTGTTGGATATATATTATTTTTTTGATATGTATTGTTTATAGGATTATGTTTGTTAGATATATATTGTATGAATTGAATGTAAATTGTTTGTTGTATTGATTGTTTGTTCATTTCATATTATGTTGTATCTATTCTGGATATTTGTAAGCCAGATTTAGATGTTCAATATTTTGTATACAGAATAAAATGTAGAAATAAGTATAAATTACGAAAAAAATTGGTTTGTGACGATTTTTGCGATGAAAATGTATTCGTCGCAAAATATCATAAAATTACTATTATATCGTAAATCTGCGATGAAAACAGGGAATATGGATTTGTCACATATCTGTGTTTTTTTGAACTTTGCGACAAATATTTTTCGTTGCAAAATGGCAACGAATTTGGCGATAAATATAAAATTTGTCTCAGAATTTACGATGAATTTATATATTTTCATCGCATAATTTGGCAACGAGTTATTTTGTAAAATTCATCGTAAAATTTATCACAAAATGATTATTAATTTTAGTGAATCTTGAATCTCGAACATTTCAACTTTGGGTTAATTTTAGTGAATCTTGAATCTCGAACATTTCAACTTTGGGTTCGGACAAATCAGCCATTGCTCGCCAAACGGCTCTTCTTTCTTGCTTAATTAACAATATGAGATTACCATTTTAAGTCATATCTAAAATTTAATTTTAAATATATATTTCAATTCAGTAACTACATATGTAATTTTCGACCAGCAAATTTTAATACGGAAGATTGTCCGACAATTAATAAGATGTAGCTAGAAAGTTGGTTAAGCAAAGCCACTTAGTCTCTGATTCATTTTTCACTCTAATTTCACTTGTCCCTGAATGATTTATGCATATGAATTTTTTCTAATAAAAAGTGGATCTAAAAATATTAATTATTAATATTTTTTAATTTATTTTGATAATTAATAGCATTTATTTATGAAATCGAATTCATCATTTTAAATTGAATATTTTTCGACGTAATTAATCATTTATGCAGATGAAGGTTCCAGATCCGCATGGCATGGGCAGCTGGGCATGCAGCAACTACACGCGCGACCAACACAGCTGCGTTCCTTGCCGGCCGGTGCGAATTTAAGTGGCGACGGTTCCAGATCGTGCGTCTTTTTCGTGGTCGGTCGGCCGTGGTGGAACTGCGGCCCGCACGCAACCCGGGCCTACTCCTCGTCATGCATGATTCAAGTCTGACGTCCATCATCAACTTTAATTATTTTTAATATTTAAATAAATTTTCAAAAACAAATTTAATATTTAATTTATTAAAAATTTATTTATATTTATTCAGTACATATAAATAAAAATTAACTTGCTTTGCTTTGACTATTTTTTTAAAATAATCAGCGTGCATGGGAGATCGAATTAGGATCGTAAATAAATCAAATTAAATTAAATTTTAAAATATTAAAATTTATTTGATAAGATAATCGAATCAAATCGAGTCGAATCTAAAATAAATTAAAATTTTAAAATAATTATTCAAGTTTGGTTTGATTTATTTTTATGAGATTGGGCTTATTTGAAGTTTAACCTGAGTTTAGTTCGTTTAAATGTTATCGAGTTCTTATTTCAAGTTTGACTTAAGTTTGGTTGGTTTAGATGTTATCTGATTAATTATTGAATTTGATAATTCAAATTTATTTATTTATTTTATTTATTTAATATGTTAATAAGAATTTTATTAATAAATATGATTATTCACGAATATTGTTCATGAACGTTGTTAATGAATATTATTTATAAATATTAACGAGTTTAATATATATATTTAAATTTATTTATTTAATTTAACGAGTTTTTAAATTTATTTATTTAATTGATTTTATGTATATTAAATAAATATAAATAAATTTTTATTAAATTTATTTATGAACGTTTAATTTATTTATAATGGTAAATCGAATTCCTGCGGTAAGCAACGCCGCCTTTTGGTCAACTGAGCTTATCCGAATGCACGCAGAAAACTGAAGAAGCTAAGGCCATCGAGAACTTGATTTCATCGCATGCAGCTATTTGCACTAATTCATTAGCGCCGAGTCAACGCGACTTCCGTACTCGAAGTCAAAACGAAGCCTGTTTTTATTCGGTTCGCACTAAATGAAGCCGTCGGCGAGTCGATTAGACGAGAAGGCCACGCAGAATGCAGCCGCATGAAAGTTGATGATAACCATTGCATTCTTTTTGACTGATCGATCGTGTAGCTGAAAAATGTTTTATTTTTACTCGACGTTTGACAAATAATGCGTCGCGTCAATTGGTCTTTTGTCTGTTCCACAGCATTCTTTTACCGGCCTGCTCACCGAGTTGACTTTCTGCAGGAGGGGAGTTAATTCAGGATGCAGGTGGCAACAGCAAGTACGAGATGCGCTTATGAAATGTCAAACGGATGAGAAATTTATGTTTGGACGACAACACTACGTAGTAGCTTGTTGTTGTCAAAGATTTATACAATTTGAACACGTCTCTGTCGTTAATTTTCCTCGAGTAATGATTTTGTGAATAATTCGATTAATCGTAAGGTGTCGTATGCTTTTTCCTTGTCATCAAACCCTACATTCCCTCTCTCTCAGTTGCTCCTCTTTCCTCTCCACTTCTCGGCGATTCTATAGTTTTCCCACAGATTTCAACTTTGTCTTCACCTTCAGGCATTCCAATGGCAGTTTAATCTGTGCGATCGATTGTGAAGGCCAATAAGATAAAATAAATAAATGAATAAAAGTGTAGTTTTTTTTTGTTGTTGTTGTTATTTCTTCGTCGCCTTCTTTGACTCCATCATCCAATTTGATCCTCTAGATTTGTCTCTTTTTGTGTTCTTGAAAGGAAAAGATTATTAAATAATGCAAATTTAATTCATCAGCTACGTGCCGATCTTTCCAAACAATATTTATAAAATTATAACATTAGTTTCATAAATACTCCTTGAGATTTATTTTTTAGAACGGAACAAAACCACCAGATTACTTTTCTTAATTATTGCACTTCCTTAATTTCTTTAAGATCATCTTCATGGGAGCACCAATGGCAGAAACAGTAGTAGTGATTAGAAAAGCTCAAACTTCCAACATTCCTGATCCAAAGAAGTTCTCTGGCACTGGCCGGCGAAGCCATCGAGGCCCGAGAATTTCTCATCGACCGAGTCCCACGCCCCGTTCCAGTCATCCAGACCCCAGAGACACATGGACTCAGGCCACTCCGTGCAGGGGAGTTGCATCTCCGAGGAGCCGGAGGAAGAGCAGCACGAAGAGAGCGAGCAGGGGACGGCCATCTCATGGGGCAGCATCATGGGCACCTCATCCGTGCAGAACCCCGGCGAGCTCGCAACGTTCTTCTTCTCCTCCTCGACTTGCTCCTGATCAGAAATCTTTGCAGCCATGTCGCCCTGCTGCTGCGGATGCACCTCGTCAGCAGCAGGGAGGATGGGCTTGTGAGTCAGCGGGTCGATCCCCATCTTCCTCAGCTTCTTCTTGATGTGGGTGTTCCAGTGGTTCTTGATCTCGTTATCAGTTCTCCCTGGCAGATGAGATGCAATCTTAGACCATCTGAACACACAAAACACATACAAAAGGCGTGATTATAGCAAACAAAAAGACTGAATCAAGTTATAGTAAATTAAGAAGAAACAAATAAAATTATAGAACCTGTTTCCGAGCTGGGAATGAAGCTCAATGACCAACTTCTCCTCCGCTTCAGAGAGCAGTCCTCTCTTGAGATCAGGCCTGAGGTAGTTTGTCCATCTCAGTCTGCAACTCTTGCCACACCTCAAAAGCCCTGCATCGAGTTCTACTGCCTGCTTTGGATGCTTGCTCGAGTGGAAAATACAAGAACAGGGGAGGGGGAAAAGGGACCTGCAAGCTTGGGCACAGCCCTCCAGCAGTTGTGTCCGTTGGTGAGGATGAAGTTGATGAGCCTGCTGTCCTCCTCCGCAGTCCATGGTCCTTTCTTCAACCCCACCTTGTCACAGCATGGTTGCCTCCCCATTGGTAGGCTGCTTCTTCTTCTTCTTCTTCTTCAGTAGAAGACAGCATGCATGGACTCTGCTTTGCTTGAGTCCCCCCCTCGCTTTATAGCTCTCTGGCATGGATTTGGCCTGAAGGTCTAGGCCTTGACCTTGCATACAAGTCCCATGCACACGTGTCAGGGAGGAAAGATGAACTCGTCGCACGTGGGAGGTCAGTTTTGGGATAGTGCCACCTCACCGGCTCATGCTGGGTCTGCAAGGGCAGAAACCGAGCAAGCCTGATGTCCTGAATTTATGCAGATTAGTAAGTTAATGAAGCCTCTACGCGTTCAAATCCTTTATCATGGAAATAAAGCATTTTGCCCGGGAGTGGGGCCCGGCTTATATATGCATAGATAATTGTTTTAATAATTTTTGGGTTAATTTTAAGTTGATGTAAAATGGTTGGTTAGGTATATGATCTTTTTCATATAAAAAATTATTATGTTAAAAAAAATATTCTCGTCATTTATTTTTAAAGAATATGAGGTCATTTTTGAGATGAAGATTTTATTTTTTATTTTAATAAAAAAAAGATATTTTACTCAATCCCGTAAATTAATTTTAATATTATTTAAATCATATACTCAACTTTCATAATATTCAAATTATCATATTTCAAAAATACCTTTTCACTTTCTCTATAGTTCTATCAATCAATTTTATTCAAAATTAATTAATGAACTTAAAAAATTTCAAATCATTTGAAATCAAAATGAATATACTTCCTAAAATCTTTTTAATGTATTTATGCATTTGAATCTAAATTTGATAGTGTAAATCTTTAAATTTTTACTCTATCAATTTAAAAATTATGACTATCGATTTATGCTATTAAAATTCAATTCTGAGAGGTTTTCAAAAATTTATTAATTTGATTCAAAATAATTTATAGTTCTTTAATCTATACATTAGTTTTAGACGAAATTAACTATTAGATCTATATTATTTGAAAATTTGAAAATTTAATTTTTTTTTCAATGGAGTTCTAAAAATCTATTATTATTATCCTAATTTCATAATAATGAGTTTTGATAAATTTTATAAATTTTTACAAGTTTAAAAATTCACAAAATAAAAAGGATGATAATTGAATTCAAATTCGAGAATTGAATCCTAAAAAACCAATATTAAAAACATTCTGGATCCATCCCGGTCGGCCCAGCTGTGGGAGGTCAGGCCCGATTGACATCCCCCAGACTAAACCTCATTAGGGTTTTGCAGCAGCGCCGCCTTACCAAACAAATAAATGAAAAGGCTCTTCGACCCTATTTCTTTCCCATTTCCTCTGATCGCTTCGATCGATTTTGACTCAAGACGATGGCTGCGGGCGGTGGGCAGGCGGCGGTGTCGTTCCTGACGAACGTGGCGCGGGCGGCGATCGGGTTGGGTGCCGGCGCGACGATACTGAATTCATCTCTCTACACGGTGGACGGCGGGCAGCGCGCGGTGCTGTTTGATCGTTTCCGCGGGGTGCTGCCGGAGACGGTGGGAGAGGGAACCCACTTCCTCGTCCCGTGGTTGCAGAAGCCCTTCATCTTCGACATTCGCACCCGTCCCCATACCTTCACCTCCAACTCTGGCACGAAGGATCTACAGATGGTCAACCTCACCCTCCGCCTTCTCTCTCGTCCCGATGTTCAACACCTGCCTACTATTTTCACTTCCCTCGGCACGGAGTACGACGAGAAGGTCCTCCCCTCCATAGGTAACGAGGTTCTCAAGTCTGTGGTCGCGCAGTTCAACGCCGACCAGTTGCTCACCGAGCGGCCACATGTCTCTTCCCTCGTTCGCGATTCCCTCATCCGGCGCGCGCGGGACTTCAACATAGTTCTCGACGACGTCGCCATCACCCACCTCTCCTATGGCGTCGAGTTCTCCAGCGCCGTCGAGAAGAAGCAAGTCGCTCAGCAGGAGGCAGAGCGGTCCAAGTTCCTTGTTGCCCGTGCTGAGCAGGAGCGTCGTGCTGCTGTCATTCGTGCTGAGGGTGAAAGTGAGGCTGCCAAGCTTATCTCTGACGCCACCGCCGCAGTTGGTACTGGCCTCCTCGAACTCCGTCGGATTGAGGCTGCTCGTGAGATCGCCACCACTCTTTCCAAGACACCCAACGTTGCCTATCTTCCTGGAGGGAATAACATGCTTCTCGGGATCAACCCTACCCAAGGACGTTGAATAAAATGTATTCCCTAAACCCTCCTTTTTCCGTCTTCATCCTACCTAATGCCAAAAGAGATGTTTTCTGATTCAAATTTGATAACTCTGCCGGTGGGTCTTTAATGCTTAGTTGCATCGGAAAACTGTGATGCTTAGTTTTATGGTGCACTTTTTCCATTATCATCCTTTCTGGAGTTTTCAAAACTCTTGATACATTTCTGATGCATGCATAATATCATTGAGAGTTTCTACGTTCTTTTATGGCTTTAATGTCTGTTTGGTACCTTGAAGTGTTACATGCTACTCGTAAGCAGACCACATGTTTAGCACATATACATGTAATCATTGTTTAGATAAACGAAATAATTTTGAGCGTATCCAAATACAATCATAGTGCAACCATTATTTGGATAAGTATAATCATTTTTTTTAGTTACTGTTGTTTGATAAACACATTAATTAGTAGATGCAATCTACCTATCTTATATAGATAAATTTGAATGTCACCTATGTTTTCTTGTGTTATGCCTTAGGTGCTTTAGAGTTATACTCCATATGAGAGTTTGTGGAGAATGGGGAGTTAAATTCTTTGTATTTTTGATTGGTTCAGCACAAGACCTAGGCCTTGGTCTTAGGTTGAGCATGTTAAATGCTGAATGATTTGGGATTGAACCTAAAATTCCCATGTGGAGCCTCATAGATGTTAACTAGAGGATCTATCTACTGTTACAGTAAGGCATGCAATCATTTAAAAATTTGATTGCAGCATTTCACATCTCGTCAAGTGGAGATGAACCGGTTTTTACACAATATCCTTTCAACAATCTGTAATATGGAATTTAGAATTCAGAATAGGAATGGAAAAATAATGTGAAGGTTTTGTCCGTATATGCCTTGCATTATCTTAAAGTACCATAGCATGAGATGATTCACGAGTTAACCACAATTGATATGTGGAAGTAAAAGATATGCAATTGCCCAGAAATGTCAATGATTTATCATTAAGTTTGTTTTGGTGGACTTGGTCTGCCCCTTATACAGCTTAGGTGGTTTGATATGTCATTACTAGAAGAGGAGATGCTTATGAGTATTAGAAGATTTTCACACACTGGTTCATAGGCACTTGTCCAACTGATGTTCATGCAATTATTGTTTAGATAAATATAATCATTTTGTGGTTAACAAAATCATTACATGATAGTTGTTTAGATAAACACAATCATTTTTATGCTTGGTCGGATTAATGAATGAATGTAGTGTTCATATTATTCTATAAATTGATTAGGATTTAAAAGATTCATTGTGCCTTTGGGGCTTATGTGCTAGGCACTTGAGAATCATATTTCTCGGGGGAGTTAGAAGAGGTAGATCTTTGTATTTTTTTCTTCCAAATTGCTTATACATGATGGAAAAATGATGAAAAATGCCTAGAGCTATCCAATCCTTTGTCTTATGAAATTAAGAGTTCCTTATTTCTTGTCAGTGTAAGCCTTGGTCTTACACAGTTTTATTAAGCTTTTGTTTTTTCCCCACATTTGATTGTTCAAGCATTGAATTCTATTTTCATTGCACCTAACATGGGAGCTTTGCATCCCCGACATTGAATTCTATTTAGCTTAATGTTTCTAGGATTATAGTACTTCAAATCTGCATAATCTTTAGTTGATAGAGCTTTATAGTTATGTTCTTTTTTTCCTTTCCTTGTCAATGTTTTATTTTATGAAGATTTGCTAGATTTTAAATGTCACTTATTTCATGTTTTATTGTGTCTCACCAGATCTTTTAGTTTCTCATATATTACAGTTAAACTAGCATTTATACATTTACCCACGCACACTGTTGGACCTGGTGGAATTGGTTGTGTTTTCCTTTATAGTCAAATGACATCTTTGAGAAATGCCTGATTTGAGATTTCATCCTGTGCTGGGCAGCATGTCTGAAACCTCATTTCGTTAAATCACAAAATCCATAGTTGGCTGGCTTAAGAAATCTCTTCCTTGTTATTTGTGCTGAGGAATAGCACGCCACACTTACCATGCTTGGTACTTCAAGTTAGTCGAGTTATATTTAATATTTTTATAATTTGTTTCTCTTAAAATGTTAATCTAATTTTTGTTGCTATAGCTTTATTTTTAAGGTATATAAGTTAAGTAAAAGATAATTGCAGTGGTAAAACTCATTTGAATTAATCTTAGTATGCCGTCAAAGTGTGGCGAGTGTTAACACCCTATTATTCAGCAAAATTTCAGTTTAGTCTACTATTATTCAAAGATGATTGAATTGTTGTGCTCTTATTTTTAATAGTAAAAAAACTAAGTGAAAGGATGTGAAGGAGTAAAATTGTTTGAATTTAGTTCGGCATGCTTTGCCACATGTCAAAGTATGTCAATTGTTTGCATGATATGTTATACTGAACTTTTAAGAATTGATGATATAATTATTATAGTTTTATTTTTAGAAGTAATTATACTGATTGGAAAAGGAATAAAAGATTAAGATCTATTTGAATTTTTCTGCATATATTTGCTTTGTATTGGTACAAAACGTTTCCATATCAAGTTAGGAACGGAAACACTTCATGATTTTTCCTGTTCAAATAAGGCATTGAACTTGATGCAACGTCCCAGACGTGCAACGACTTGGTAATCTATGCCCTTCGTGATTTATGATCATGATTTAGATATCTTTCTGTATATTTCTTGTCATGTTCGTAACTAGATAAATTTGAATGCGTAAACGGTTCCCTATAGCATTCACAGTTCGCAGAACTCTACCCTTCCAGTAACTTTGGAGTTGGAACCGAATTTCTTGTGTTCTTGACGCTGCAGAAAAAATTGCATTTTTACTTGCAAAAACTACAAATACAACGCCATGTATTACGTCTCGCGAGACGTAAATCGATAAATAGCAAAATGGAATCGCAATGGTTATGGCGTGATCGTAATTGTGGGGAAAATGTCAGAGGATGAACAAGTCAACTGAGGTCGATCAAATTGCCGTACTGGATGGGGCCGATCGCCGGCCCGGGATTCGCCATCAGCGACCACACCGACGCCGCTAGCTGACCACTTGTCTCCGGTCACCGGAGCAACGCCGTATTCCCAAAATGCCCCTCCTCGTCGAATAGTACCCGTTTCCTGCTGATCGTCGTCGCCGAATCCGCCTCCTCTATTGCTCTCTTTCCCTCGTCTACCGCTGCCGGTGCGCCTCCCAACATAAAGCACCTTTGGGTTGTCCATGTCATTTTCTGGGATTCCCTCAACGCGGGGGAGATAGAACGCCGAGGGTGCGGCAGAGGCCGAAGTAGGACGAACGAGAGCTGCGCGTTGTGCGCCGCCGCTCGCCTCATGATCCGGACCCCTGTCTTCCGCCTGCGCTTTACCCTCACGTCCGTGTAACCGGAATAGGAGCCGCGTACGCCGATGAGGAATCGAGCGATCCAGCTGTAGACCTCGCAGATCTCGATTACCACGCAGTCCATGGCCTCCGGGCCGGGATGAACCCTACCTCCGTTCCATCGGCGTACGGTCGGATCTGCATGAGGAGGTCTAGCAGGACCTGGATCCGCTCCAATCCCTTGAGGTCGTCGTCGTCCTCTTCGAGGTCCGCGCAGGAGGAGACAGCGGTTGAAGACGTATGATTCTGGACCCATTTTTTTGGATTCCATTATTTTAGTCATTTATATATATATATTAAAGACATTTTGTATATGATTTCTCAGCAACCTACTTGATACATGCCATGAGTATGCACTTTTAACCCATCAACAAGTTCATTCAAGAGTTGGTCATCACTTGGAAATCATATATTTTCTTGAAGACATGATTCTAGATACCAAGTATTCTTTTGAATTCCATTATCTTTAATTGTAGTTACATTTCAAAGACATCTTGTAAATGCTTTCTCAACAACCTACTTAATATTAGTATTCTCAATCATCTAAGTCATTAATTTTCTTATTACGAAGTGATGAAGATAGTCAAAATCTATTTACAGCTTGCAAGAAGATTATGGAAGAAGGCTTCACAAAGCCGCCGAGCCAAATTTTGGGTTTTCCTTTTCTTGACAACATCCAGATCCAGCTAACTAGCAACAATGGGCCAAGAGTCTGAAATCTTCATTCTTCGAGGATCTGGACTTGGCCACTTGGTAAGCTTAAAAAATTAAATTCTTTGCGATCTGTTTGTTTTGTTGATTGAGGTGCCATTCATGATTCTTAATTTTAGATGAGAGTGTCAGCCATTAAGGTAGGAAAGACTTTGACAGTTATACTGAGGTCCTCCTTCGAAACTCACCATCCTATTAATGAATGAGCTTTCAATCCGGAAAGAGAATAGTGGATAAATTTCGGTACCACAAGAAAAGAAGCATTGAAAGTTGGCTGTAGCTTCCTCTGCACTTCATTTAAAAGCAAACTTAGTGGTAGTTGCAGTAATAGCCCTAATTCAAACATATATATCTATACTGACATGCTTAATTATTTTAAATGTAAAAGAGATGTCTTGCTCACAGCGACACCCACATGAACATACAAACCTTTCCTCCCACCTTTAATCATTGCGTCTTTATGCCATTGTTGCTGCCTCCAGCTGAAAAGTAATTGCCAACATCCAACCCAAGCAACTAGTTGGTCCCCTGAAGCCATTTATTTGTCTACCTCCCAAATCCTTCTGGCTGTGGTCCTGATCAAAAGGAACAGCTAAAGTTTGGCACAAAGTTGCGTTTTGTGAAGTCTCTCTTTGTGATCCTATGTACATGTCAAATCTCAAGATGCAGTTCAATCCAATCCAAAAATGTAAAAAATATGTAGATGAGATGTAAGGATAAGTTTCAGAGTCTGTTGGCCCTGTTCAATATACCTCTCCAATCTTCAATATCACTAAGATGAGAAACCCTTGATATTTAAGCTACGTAGGAGGGGTCTTGCATAGAGATGCATTAAGGTTTCAAGGCTCTTGCTCTGCTCCATAACCTACTATATTATGTATGGAAGAGGAGAAAAAGATAATATGCAGGGAGTTGCTTCCTGTGTAGTTGTTAGAGTGCCTTGTGAAAATACCGGCCCAAATGTGTGGGTGGGTGTGCCAGCATAGCTAAGCCCAATGACACTGAGTTGATTTAAAAGAGCTTAATCAGTTTGGTTGATAATATATATATATATATATATATAAAGTTAAAGATGGGCAGAAGAATTAAGAGAAGGCTTGATATCTTAAAAAGATTCGATTGTTTTGACTTTTGCATTGTATAGGGTGAGAATTCACATGGTCTGTTCAGTTCCTTTGTGGTCTCACAATGACTTTTGGAAAAGGAGAGCTCCTACGACCCTACCAAGCTTTTTCACAGATGCATGAAGAAGAAGCCATGGATGATGGATATGGAAGCATCCTTCCCACTAGTGCACCCCATTGAATCATTTGTGTCAAGCTTTGCTTTGCTGAAAAGGAATCTTCCTTGTCATTTAAAACAATTTAAACCCATGTACCACTAATTAAAGCCTTCTTTCCATCTTCCTCCTTTTCCCTTGGACATCACTTTTGCGTTGTAATGAGATTATGAGAATACTCTTCTCTCTCTATCTTTTCCATGTCCAAATCTAAATCTACATATATTTCAGTACTGTGACATGATTCCACTCTTATTTCTTCTGCCTACTTCCGCTCCTCCTCTCTCTTTTTGTCTCATTTTTTTTGTCTTTCATGTGAAATGATCCACCACCACGACTGATGGAGATAGAAGCACATGGTCTGGTGGCTCATCCAAAAAGGGACTCCCCAACTAAAAAGAAAATGAAAAAGAAGCAATGCAGAAGAAAATAAAGCATACAAATATATATGATATTTTTTCTATTGCTTATTTAGTGCATGCTTACTTCCTGAATCATGCATACCGAAGTGACGTTTTGCTACAATCTTATCACTTTGACAAGAACCATCTCATGTGACTTACCATAGGATATATAAGAAATATGTTAGAATAGAACTGGTAGACAGGTATTTTACATGAAAGGGGGATTTATACATAAATCTTAAATTAATACTAGATATTAAATTGTACTAGTATATATCATATGAAATTAGATGTTATTATCTCATAGACACTGATAAATTGTATTTAGTCGATACTAGATTGTTTTATTATTGCTACCAAAATAGGAAAGAAATAGTGCATTAAGATTTGGGAATAGACTTGCATCTTTTCATATCATCATATGTGAAGGTGACTTTCATGTGAATCCTATTCTATATGGATCAGAGTTTATGAAATAATTAAAACTAAAATAAAGGAAGCTTTCACATTAGTTTTCCATAAAGGTTCTTTCATAGTCATTGGACTGAAGTAAATTTGCAAAGAATTGTTTTCAGTTATTGATTGATTAATCAAAGTTAAAGTTTCATTTTACTCAGGTGAAGAGACCTTTATTAATAGTTTTATTCGAGTTTACTGCATATGGCTGAAGCAGTGCCTGCCACGATGCGGTTAAAGGTTCCCTTCATGCATGTACTGAAGAGCTCAAGATGCCGAGGTGATGCGATGGAACAAATTAAACAACTGGAGAAGATGAACGAAAGAAAGAAAAAAAAAAGGTGATGAATGATAGGTGGTATTATCCATTGCCAGACCCCTCCAAGATTGTTTTGATTATGATTTAATAAGAAGGGGATGCAGGCTAGGCCAAGAGGGCATGGGGCTGTGGGGGAACAAGAGGAGGGATATGGTGGTGGAATATTTCTCTCGCTTACTTTTCAGAAACAATGATCTCTCCATATTTTTCAAGCCTGGACTCATTGCATCTTCTTGCATGGGACCTCCTCCCATTTGGATATTGGAAGAAGACAAGTCAAGCAGAAATAGTGTTTGACAGTGCCCTGCCTCTTCAATCACACTGCGTTGTTGCTCCACATGGCCGATCCATGTCTGATAGTGCGTCACTGCCCTACTTTAATTTTTAAAAAAATTACTGCTGATTAGCCCAGATAATTTGAAGCTTACATATAGCAACTGTTCTTCATATTAAGGAAGTTGACGAGTCAAAAGTAGTTTAATGATCATGAGCATTTAAACAGACGAGAATCTTCAATGCATGTATATATTATATATAGATGCGGCAACAAACTAGTAGTCTTGGCGAATGCCTTCTTCCAAACATATAAGAACTCAATAATTCTGATGTCGGAAATATCAATTAATTAATGGTGACAAAACAAACAGTGGGATAAGCAGAGTATTTTGTGTGTCCTATGTACGTAACCCACTCCTTCACGTATCGTTTTCTGCATTTTTATTATATTCCAGCAAATGGACGCCTGCATGATTTGGCTGCGGGGCACCGCTGTTTTGTCCGACCACCAGCACGCTCACGTGCCCTTCTCGACGCCAAATCAACAACATATAAAAGGAAGATGATAATCGACTAGATATCGAAAGGGAATGAGGACGATCACAAAAAACCCCATCGCCGCACTGGCCGATTGAATAGGAACATGATTAGGATGCAGGTCAGGCCCCCCCCCTCCTTTCACTCGATCAGGTTGTCTTGTATATATATCACAAATAAAGGTGGATCGGATCCGTCCGAGTACGTAAGGTCGCGAGGAAGCAGACTGGGTAGCAAACTCCAAAGAGAGCTAGTAAAGTAGGTCTAAACCCCTTGATTCCTAGGTTGAAGGAGACGATCGAGAAGAGTCAATAATAATGCATGGGAAAGAGCATATATCTGTATACGAACTCGTACAAGTACAAGAGCCAAAGTCGAAGGCGAGCATATGTGAAGTGAGGAGATGACGCAGGGGAAGGGGTACTGTGTGCGTGGCCCCAGCGTTGCCTCCCACTTTGAAAAGTTCGTGACAGCGTACGTGGACGGGCGACGTGTGGTCGGAGAGGTGGACGCTAGGATTTGTCACTACGTGGGCAAATGGGACAAAGAGGGCGGTCGACGGCGGAGCGCCATCGACGCTTGCTTTGGGAATTGGCCATGGTGGATGTCAATTGGCCTACTGTACGTGCCTCTGCCTCTGCCTCTGCCTCTGCCGCTGCCTCCCTTCACTTCACTTGCCCAGCTCGCGCAGTGCTCGCTCGTGCACCTTGCAGTGGCAGCAGGGCAGCGCATAGTCTCCCTTCTACTACGTGCGGAAACTATTGTTATTGATAAAAAAAAAATATCTCAAAAATATTCTAAATCATATATCTGAAAAATAATAATAATAATAAAAAGGAGAAAAATACTTTCGAGTCTTTGAAATTTTTTTAAATAATTAATCGTAGATCTCGAAATAAGCAAGTTATGGTCAATTTTTTTGTTAGAGAAAATATCTATGTGCTAATTAATGTAATAAAGAATTATGTTCGATAGAAATTAAATGACTTCTATCATAAAGGTACAAAAGTTTTTTTTTCCACTCTTCAATAAGACATTATCTTAATTTATTAATAATTAAACTTCTCTTTTTCATCACCTTTTGCCCACGTTCAGGTCAACTAGTTCGGTTGAGCTAATTAAATTAATAAGTAAATCAATCTAGTAGTTATTGTCAAAAGTGTAATATGAGTTATACATATAAAAAGAATTCATCCACACTTATAAATTCACAGCTACAGATCTAAATCTCTTAAAGTAATGAGTTTTGAATATATATATATATATATATAATATAAGTTTCGATTAGGAAATTAAGGCAGAATATATCTGAGAAATTGAAATAGAGGAAACTGAGTAGCAGTAGTTAGTAGTGGAGGATGGGCCCCTCCACTAGAGTTTGCCGCCCATGGTGGGAGTCCATGCTCACGTTTGGTGAGGTGGGAAGTAAAAGATGAAAAGGTCGAAAGGAAAAGAAGAAAAATTAAAAATTAAAAAAAAAAGTGAAGAAAACAAAAAACAATTCACACACTTGCTGCTCTTTATTGATTCTCGTGACTGACCGAGACAAAATGCAGATCTATGTGAGTCAATGAGCTTTTGACCGAGTGCAAGTATATTGTGGTCATCATTTGGTTGGATTTTGCGTATCCAGTCATATGTAATGTATCATACATAAACATGATTCTCACTTACAACTCTTTCTAACCTCCATGCTTAGTGTCTGTATTACTAGTTATTTTTACTGTATCATGTTTCATTTGCATGTTACTGAAGAACAATTAGGTTGCTTCATGGTCTGAATGAGACAGGATAATGATTTGTTGACTTGCAAGCAACTGGCCAGAATTGAACTCTTCATGAAGACAACAAAGGGTGCAAATCAATAAGATTTTCTAGATTTACTAAGAAAATACTATATTTATAAGTTGTTTTTGTATCATAGAAATTACTATAATCCATATCGATAAGATGTCTAGATTTACTAAGCAAAGACTATGAAAGAACATGCTAATTGTCTCCCAAATTAGCACAAGCAACAAATCTTTAAATATGAGTAAATGACAATATGGTATAGCTTCTATAAAATATCTTGTTACACCCAATTGTGTATTTTATTGTATTTTATTGAATTTGATACAATCTTCTACATTCCAAACCCACTTTTTTTTTATATATATTTTATTTTTATAAAAAGGAAGTTTGTAATATTCTAAATAGATGGTCCAAGTGTAGGAATTGGACAATGACGGTCAAACTTATTGTGCTTAAACACAAAGTTGTTACTATGGTTTAAGCGATCGCTAAGGGCATGTACAATGTGTTGTCTAAATCAGCACAATTTTCTTTGAAAATTTTGTTATCTTTGAAAATTGAAAGTAAGAATTCTATTGGACCACAACACAATCAACTAATCAATTAAAGATGTTTTGATGTTTAATACACAACATAGGGAATAAATTGTAAATTGC
This sequence comes from Hedychium gardnerianum, assembly GCA_038050645.1. Lineage (NCBI taxonomy): Eukaryota > Viridiplantae > Streptophyta > Magnoliopsida > Zingiberales > Zingiberaceae > Hedychium > Hedychium gardnerianum. Next base: position 19,731 of record JBBUKS010268079.1, read on the forward strand.
AAAGATCAATTGGCCAAACCGAAAACAATGTCACGAATTAAGTGCTCGAATAATTTTATTTTTTTTGGGGGTACATAATGTAGGATTGGAATGACCTAGTTAAAAGGGGGTGAGTAAAGTATTCTAGTAGAGACATGTTCCTTGTACATGCCACTACTCAAATTTAAAGTTAGAAAGAAATGCATTGAAGATTTGATGTCAATGTGATATTAAGTGTTGATTGTATAAAGGCTTTTTAAGAGTTTATCCTCTAATGCTAGCTCACTTACTAGATGCCTTTAGTTGATTAAAATATCACTAATCATTTGAAATAACCTTCTCCTTAACTTTCTAGTCCACTATAAATAACTATATATTCAAATGATTTATGTTTAAATTATCCAAAAAAAATAATCAAATATTAAATTTGCTAATTTGTAGCAATTATTTTAGATGTAGACACTATAAATCTATGCTCATGGAGTATGAGATACAAATACCAAATATTAATATAATTTAGTTTACCAAATACCTAGCCTTTTGACTTGGGTATCAGAAGCTTATTTAGAAACTTGCATTTGTACTGGGTGAAATCCGTAATTGACCAAATTTTAGATTCAAAAAATATCATTTAGGATTTTTTCGGAGGCTTCGTTTTACTATTTTTAGTATTTTTTTTTATTTTTATGATATTTAAAATATTTTTGATATTTCTAATATTTATGAATTAGGATTTATTTAATTAATCATTGTTTAGCTATTTAAGAGATCATCCTCTGTTATTGAATAATATATTTTTTTTATAAAATTTAAAGGATGATAATTTCTTTTTATTTTTTATTTTATTTTCTTCATAAATCCTTGTCTTTAAAATAATCATTATTTTATCTGACGCTCACATAGATATTATAGATATTGAGGCAACACCGACCATCTAACGTAACAAAAAAAGGCTTTATTTAGCCCGTACTTGATCATGCTCGATCGAAAATGATTTATATATATATAAATAAACACATATATGATCAGATAGTGAATTCCTTGTCCTTTCGTTCGCCACAATCAACATAATTAATTCATAAACAAGTACGTACGTAGCTTGCTAGGAAACAAAACCGAACATACATGTAACTACTACTCGATCGCGATCTAATGCAATGGAGACGTCATGAGCTAGCTATATAGCTAGTTCTCATACATGTGGTCCTAATTCAGTCCACACATGCAGCATTCAGCATGCAGCACGCACCATGCAAGATCATGAGAAAGAAGCCAACAAAGATCATGCTTGTCGGCCTTCTCTCAGCTTTTTCCCTCTCCTCTCCATGTTCCACCTCGACTGCATGCAAACATGATCATGATGCTCTACGACCGGCCTACCCTCACATCCACAACCCCTCCTGCTCCTCCATTAATGCAAACCCTTCTTCGATCATATATAATATAATATGATATAATACAATATAATATATATACTACTACTAGTATCACTATTGAATTGTAGAACTATAAATAAATCTAAGTTAGAATCAAATTTTAAGATGTTCAAATTTATTTAATAAAATAATCGAGTCAAGTTAAATCGAATTTAAAATGAATCAAATTTTTTAAATGTTTTGTTCAAGTTTGACTTGGTTCATTTTTTATGAATTTGAATTTGTTTGAAGTTTGACTTGAGCTTAGTTCGTTTAGATGTTATTATCGAGTTTTCACTTTAAACTTGGCTTGAGTTTGGTTCGTTTAGATGTTATCGAGCTCTCAATTCAAGCTTATTTGATTGTTTGAAATTTTTACTT
>JBBUKS010268943.1:0-13085 GCA_038050645.1 Hedychium gardnerianum
TTAATTCGATTTAATCAAATTTTTTATCATCCAAATTAGCCAACCTTAAATACCTCGATTATATATATATACATATATAAAACTAAACTTTCACAAATTAAGCTTATGGATAGAGTTGTACACAAACAACACATCCCATCATTTTTCCAAACCGAGTCATTCATGGCACATGTCAACTTGGTCCACCACCTTCTTAAATCTCAATTGAAGCCCTCTTATTTGAGTTGACCCACTATCTTCCTTTCCTCCTCCACTTTCTTGAGTCCTTTTCTGGTTTTTTTTACAATTTTCTTTTGGCTAAGCCCTTTTAGTTCTCTATTTTACAGACCTCTCCTCTCTCCACCAAATTGCACAGAGCCCCATTATAACTAAGGTTTTACAAACTTAACCCTATCCATTTTTGGTTAACCATCTTTACCCTCCATGAAAAGTATTTCTTACATAAATTAATAGCTAGAAAAACTTAGTGATACTATGAGGGAGGGGAAAAAACCTTCCTTTATAATTGTGAATCTTTTTATTTGTTTGTGAATTTTTATTTACTCAAAATTTGATTTTATGAAAAAGACCCCTTGAAAATGATGAATATTGGAAAGTCAAAAACTATAGCTTTTTTAAAAGCAAACTATTAGCAAATATATTATAGATTGACGGTATGACTTATGAGTGGTAAATTGAAATTTGAGGGGGCAAATGGTATTAAATTGCAAAGTCAAGGATATATGTGAGAAAAATGCGTTCATAATTTTTATATATAAAACGAGCAATAAATAATAAGGGCGGTGTCTGTTTCGTTCTCTTCCTTTCTCTTCTCCCAATCCAAGTTGCATCTCGGAGCATCCCCTTCCTCTCAATCTTAAACCTCTCGCCGCCCGTGCTGCGAGATCGTAAGGAAGGGATCGTGGAGGAAGCTTATTTGTCTTGCCTCTCTTGTTTGGAAGAGGACCGGACTGGAGATCTGGGTTCGAGATGGCGGCGACGCAGCAGGCGCCGGATCGCATCGGTATGCCGTATTCTTTGACCAGATTCATGCGCTCCCGTTCATGTTCTTCCATCAAATTAGCTCCCTTTTCTTGTTTGAATCATAAAGGTGATTGTTGTAGGATTTGATTGGGTTATTGCGGTTGAAGGATGGGAAAAACATGATCTTTTTGCTTTTGCTTTTCTGATTTTATTTCCTGCGTTTTCGTAAAATGAGGGTCGAGAATTCAGGCGATTGATCTTTAGGTGTTTTTGTCAGATCTCGTTTTGACCCCCGTAATTTGTATTTACTAGAGCAATTGGAACAATGGATTTCATTCGAATCTGTTAGGGGTTGATCTACGACCACAGTATTGGTACGGTGAAGCTATGAATTGGGTATATGGTTATGTAATCTGAGAATCTGGTTTCTACATCTACTCTATTTTATGGCCTTATCTTATTTAGATCAAGTATACTGAAAATCTTCATTTTAGATTGCATAGGTTTCAAATGCCAATTTTCGTGCTATGTCTCAGTATTGGATAGTGTTGGTTGACATCTATTAAAACAAGAGGATGAGGAAGGAGAAGAGGAGGAAAGAATAGTTTGTTGAGCTGTTAAACTACCTCGTTTATCTCCCATCATACCAAAATTCTCTTCGTTGCAACCTAGTTTGTTGCTATATGCTATAGCTTTGTTGTCCACGTCTGACATGGAGCCAAAGCTTCATTGTCCACCTCGCCTTCTAGTTCTTCAGATCCCGGAGCTTGTTTTATTTGCTGATGTTTTTATGGGTTTTAATGCTAGTCTCTGTGACCTCACTGAGGGAGACAAACATAATTTAAAACCATGTTACATTGGAGTTTCACATTGCAGTGAGTAATTCGGAAAGGCAGTTTGCAATGAGTCCTATGAATTTTTATTATTAGATATGAGGCTTGAAGGTGAGGAAAGTGGTCACATGGAATGATGCTTAACCTATAAGAGATGATAGGCATGTACGGAAGCTGAGATATTAATAATATATGGGTTGATGGTTGTAGTGACATAGTAAAAGATGCAGAATACCGCGTCATACAGTTAGATATTATAAAAATTATTATGATAGTTAGCTAATCAATTTTAAGAATTTTGTGATCCTTACTATATTCTAACCGCTGCATCTTTACTTTTTTTTACTCGGGTATATTCTAAAAAGATATAACTTATGGATTGTGTTGGTTATCCTGATTTCTCAGATGGAAGTGAAAAATTGCATGGAAATTTAAGAAATATGTATTAGGCAGAAAAATAATTCCGTGGCAACATGGCCTTCAAGAAAATTATTTATTCTGAAGGATGTTAGTGTACAATATTGAGATTGTTTGGTACTATTTAGTTTATGTGGGAGGGTCGATCCCCATTTTAGATGATCTGAGGGAAACAATGATGGGAGCTGTAAACATGAAGCATTACTACTTTGCAAAGATAGAGTATCTATATTCTTTTACCAATTGGTTTGCAATAATTATTTGATTGTAGTCAATATCTTGAACGTTAATCCATCATACCTTTATGCACTCAATTCATTTACTCAAGTAACATGAGCTCTTAAGTCTAACAATGTTGTTTTTGACCAACTACAGTTATTTTCTTACCTTTATAAGTGGATTTTAATTTTAATTTGATCATCTAGCTCTTGACTTTTGATTTTCAAGATTTAATTACTTAACTTGTTTTAAGTCCATTTTTTAAACTATATATTTTACCATGTCTCATTAGTTATGCCACCGTATTCTGAGCTTTTAGTTTTGTCTCTTTTTATGAAAATTTGGGAATTTGGATACTACTTACTGTTTTTTGTAATTTTCTGTATGATGTTCACTAAATAATTTGTCATGATGTTGCCAGAGTTTAATATAATTATTAGGTCTTGAATCTTCATATGCATCTAATTTGTCTAAACTTTAATTCTTATTTTTTCCTATAATATGATCACATATTGTATATCAATTATCTCCATTATTAATCTATTAACTTGCGACAAGAATTTTGACATGCATCTTCATTTAGTCATGTCTCTGAATCTTTGAATAATGCATCTTGATAATTGATGCAATGAATCACATAACATTGTATCATACAGTTGCATGTATGATTTTGCTTTTATGAGGAATTTATAAATGACATTTAGGTTTACTTATTTCTAACTACTATTCACATGTGTACATCACACATTTAAATAATTGTGGTAACTTTCCTTAACTTGTGGATCATCTACATGCATGTACTTACACTTTTTCTTTTTGTTTGAGTTTGGCTTTTGCCATATCCTGCTATGGTTGAATTAACAAGTGGCTCTGTGTTTCTCTAATAGATTCAGTAGAACCATTGACACCATCATTGACAAGCACCGAGCAGAAAACAGTTGATATTGACAATTCAAGCAAGCAGGTATCTTTTCCATTAACACTTTTTTTCTCTCATTCACAACTTATATTTACTGATATACCCCTTACATTATTAACCACAAGCACCAAGCAAAAACCAGTCAATCTTGATAATACAAGGAAACAAGTAACTCTTCATTAGCACCTGCTTTGTCTGATGTATAATATAATCACAGAGTTTTTTTTTTCCTTCTATCAGCCACCATCTACTAAAAATGAGAAAGTGGCAACCTCTGATGCTTCACATGGTCCGAGTGACATGGATCTCACAAGAGATGTCCAAGGGAATTTAAGTTCATCTGATCCAGTTCATGTGGATAACATGGTGTATCCACAACATTCGTTTGCACCTCAGGCACAATCCTTTTATGGAGGTCAGATTTACTTTACCATAGCACTTTAAGTATCTTGCTAATATTCATGAAAGATTGATTACAAGCTCTACCTTTTACATGTTCATATCTGTGACATTGCTGTTTTTTATAGAATATTTTTTTGCACCAACTTACTCTAGGGTATTTAACTATGAATTTGAATTTGGATGCAAACACAATATCTATCCCAATCTAATTTTAGATGATTTGATTATGAATTTGAAATGAGGCAGAAAGATGTTTGATCATTTTACTGTTTTTTCAGGATACGAGAACTCAATTAATGATTGGGAAGGTCAATCTCAGTTTCTAAATCTTGAAAACCTGGAAGTTGGTCAAACTGTGAGTATGAATATTTATATGACAGCTTTGTCTCTGTGTTTTATTTCTGTGATAAAATCTTATGATACTTTTCTTGTAGGGCATCTATGAGAATCCTTCACTGGTCTACACCGGCTATGGTTACAGTCCTCAGATGCCATACGGCCCATATTCGCCTGTTACAACACCTCTACCTTCGATTAATGGAGATGGCCATCTTTACTCCACTCAGCAATTCCAGTTCCCAGGCCCATATTACCAGCAGCCATCTGCCACCAACATTCCATATATCTCTTCTGCGACTCCTATTCCACAAGCTGATTGGAGATTTCCAATGGATCAACAGGGTGCATTTCCTGCTGATAACACAAATTTCAATGCCCAGCTATTCAGTCCAAGGCCTGGGTATCAACTATCATATGGTTCTTTTGGTGGAGGTATATTATTGATGCTTGTAATAATACTTGCGTTTTGGTTTGCCCCAAAGACTGATGGTTTTTTTTTCTTGCATTTTATTCAGACTGGTTGAGATCCCCAGATGTAACAAGGTCTGCAACTCCATTATTATCACCTGCAGCTTCGCCACAACCTATTGGCGCTCACTCTTTTGGGCAAAGCACAGTTCCTTTTGGAATGGTAGTTTCTCATTCCTTATTTGTTATCTTATTTTATGAAATGGAAACTATGTAAATATGTGGTTTCAACATTCTTATTTTTCTTATGCTATTGCAACTTGAACTTTTTTTCAGTTTGATCTAATACCTTTTATTTGTTAGGAAAGAGCAATGGACATTTCATTTGCATGAAAGATATTAAGCCTAGTTGAAATTTAAAAATAATTTACTATTTACAAATTTCCTTCCAAGTTAATATTGCTTGTGGTCGCTGCACTTAGTTCTTTCTCTTCTTTTAATCATGTCACAATCGCTAAATTGCGTGCATTAATATTGTACCACAATATTGTGGTTGTCAGAAAGCTTATTCCCACACTAGGACAAGAGTCCATCGTCCATGACTGGATGCTTTTTAATGTTTTGTGTTCTGCATTTTATTAATGAGTACTGGTCAAGTCTGAATCTTTGCATTTTAGGATTTGCATTGTCACTATTGCCACTTAGTTATGTTTTAGCTAATTCGGGTGTGATTGCCATCAATTCTGTTTCTATCCTTTTAAAATAGGATTTACAGTTCTTTACAGAGATCGAGTTGTTTAGACTAGCTTACAACTAGTTATTTATGCAGAGGAACTTTCTTTTTGAAAGTGTACTCACTTTATTATTCTATTGATTTCAGGGTTCACAGCAGCAGCGATCCTCATATGGTTTTGGATCTTCTATAGGTTCTGTTGATAGAGGATATCCTCATGCTGGTGTATATCCCGGTAATACATTTGGAACACCTTTTACGAACTCGGGAATTAAGGATTGGGGAGCAGTCACTACAGAGAAAGGTAGGAGGCAAGGAATCGGAAGTGCTCTGTTTTGCAATTGCAATGGCACTCCTGATTTTCTTAATGAACAAAACCGAGGGCCACGAGCAAATAGGGCAAAGAATCAGATGAATGAAAAGAATCCTTCCGGGGACAATCCAAATAACAGTTCTGCAAGGGTCGATCATAGTCTTTATAATAGCCCCGACTTTATGACAGACTATAAGGATGCCAGATTTTTCATAATTAAATCGTACACTGAGGATAATGTTCATAAGAGCATCAAATATGGTGTTTGGGCAAGCACTTCCAATGGGAATCGTAAGTTAGATTCTGCATACCATGAAGCAAAGAAGAAAGAAGATCCTTGCCCAGTTTTCTTATTTTTCTCGGTAACTCCTTGCGCTCTTCTCTTTGCTCTATCAAATTTCAATACTACTTGCATATTACTAATTGCTGTTCTAAAAATCGGTAACCATAAACAGGTAAATGCAAGTGCACAATTCTGCGGGGTAGCTGAAATGATTGGACCGGTTGATTTTGAAAAAAGTGTGGATTATTGGCAGCAAGACAAGTGGAATGGCCAATTCCCTGTCAAGTGGCATATAGTGAAAGATGTTCCCAACAATTTGTTTCGGCATATTATTCTTGAAAATAATGATAATAAACCTGTCACCAATAGTAGAGACACCCAAGAGGTATGTTTCTCCTTCAATCCTGCAAATCTTGATCCAAAGTATACGTGAAATCATTCAATTTTGAACTGGATTGACTGAATTTTTGTTAGCCCTTCTTTTTTGTCAAGTAAACACGACCATCAAAGAAAATTTAGTTTTTCTCTTGCACTGTAGTGATTGTTTACATAGACAGTTCATTTTGCGCAATGGTCTGCTAAGATTATTTTGTTACACAGGTGAAATTAGAGCAGGGACTGGAGATGCTTAACATTTTTAAGAAGCATGAATATGAAGTATCAATCCTTGATGATTTCGATTTCTACGAGGAGAGGGAGAAGGCCATGCAAGAGAGGAAGGCCATCCAGCATCAGCTATCCAACTCAGCAGGGCCTATCCCAGCGGCATTTCGGGAAGACCAAAGGAGCCCAGCCCCTGCGTTCTCCGGCAGCCTTATCGAACAGATTTCAAAGAACTTTGCCCATACTATGAGACTGGAAGAAATTAGCGACCCTGACCTATCAAACGAGAAAACTAACTCCTCGAGCACTGGTGTTGCCTCCAAGCCCGATGATACAATTAAACCAGCAACTTTGACTCCGAATAGCTAGAAAGAAGTATGAACCTCTTGCCAACTTTAGTAGTGTAGTAGCCATTGATGGGCTGCTGAATAGCTTGAGTTCTGGTATTGCAGAAGCAGTTGTACATTTTGTTGGCCACCATAACTAAAAAGAAAAAAAAGAAGGAAAAAATCACATCTCTCCATTTTGTTCCTTTTCCTGTTATTTAATTTCCTCTTTTACTGGCAACTTGAGCAGATGTCAACCAGCTTCCCTAAAGTCATTCTAATGAGAGATGAATAATTTGGCCTCTTGTTTTAGTCCCAATCCCCAAATCTTAGCCTAGCAATATCTGTACCTCATTAATCACTCTGAAGAACATGAGATGTTGGAGTACAGACACTAACATTTATTTATTTAAGGGTTTCTTGCTGCTTCTTAAATAGTTTTTTTTTCTTCTTCTTTAACACATCTTGATCTTATTGTGGTAAGCAAAACTTAGTTTATTGTTTTCATATCCACTCAAACTTATTTAATTTCAGCTCTATGATTCAAGCAAAGTAGGCTTCACGTTATGTTTGTGTTTTTGCGCCTCTTGTTCTTCTTATCAAGCATAGTAATGCAAATCAGAGTTTATAACTATGCGATAAGAAATTATTAGAACACAATGACATTTTGTTTGAGAAACAGCATGTTCCAAAGTTCTCAAGAACACATTTGGAAAAACTTGACATAATGCAAAAGAAGAGATCAAATCCCAAGAACTAGAAAGCACATCCCTTTCTCCCTTGTGATCTATCCTCTTGGTGGAAGGTTCCTCCTGCAGCAACAAGTAACATCAGTTTGCAAAATTGATTTAAAACTCCATCATCGAGCAGAGCATCAAGATAGCAAGACTGTATAGAATGATACAAGAAAAAAAAAATTCATATCTTTTATTTATATCTATTTTAGTTTCAGTTGTACCTATTTAAGTTATTTAACTGAATTCTAAGAGAACCATTTGACCTAATCTAAAATGATTATAGAATTCTTCTCATTCAAGCAACTTCTATCATTTTGATATTAGTAAGATATAACTTTTAATTCAGATATATATTTATTTTTATATTTTAGTGTCCTAAAATCTTAATTTATTTGATCTTTTGATTGCTATAAATTTATATTTTGAAGGTAAATCAGCAAAGTAGAAAGGATTATAAACTTAAAATATCTATTTAAGTTATTTCTAGATATTTCGAAGTGTGTATCATGTGTGGAAATGACATGAGATTGAAATGGTACTACTATCTCAGTTGGAAATGAAAGCTCCAACACCAATCCGTACTTTAAACCTTGCTACAATCTATTGCTCTTTTAATCAACTTCACAAACTACAAACACTTACCAAGTATAATGAGAGTAATAGTCTTGTTTCATCTTGGACAACAGGACGAGTGGGTTCAAAAACTATGTTTTAGTGACCTCGAGTTATCGATTCGCTTCATCACTATCAATAAAATTGAATGTCATAGAAGAGGAAAAGGTCTGTTCGGTTTACTTTATCACTATCAAGAAAATTGAATGTTATAGAAGAGGAAAAGGTCCATCAATATAAGTCAGTAAATATCTTGTAATAGAGAAGTTTGTAACATTTTTGAAAGAGGTAAAAGCTTACTTACCTGCATGGAGTCTCAAACCACAGCTGATGCAATTTTGCTACAAAAGGAGAAATAGACATTCTCAGTACTGGATCAGCTGCCACTCTAGTTGCTGCTTCCTGTAATGCAAACAAGAACTCTGTCTGTGCTTTTGTCGACAGAAAAAGTTGCCTCAGCCCATTTGCTTTGCTCAATTCAACAACCTACATAGCATAGCAAGAAAAAAGGAAGTTATTTTGTAGTAAAAAAGAATTCAGAAGTTATGTATCATCTTAGATAGTAGGATCAGCAAATTACTTGTTGCAGCCAAGGAATTGCGCGTTCCAGAAATCTTTGATCAACAAAGTTTGCAGCCATGAAAGTGAGTACATCATTGGTTGTCTCCAATGATAATTTATCTAAAACAGGGCCAGTTCTATCCATAAGCTGGACCAAAGTAAGATCATCATTGGAAAGAATGGCTTCCACGTATGCTGACTCGATATTCCCCATATTAAGAAAGCTGTTAACTCTTTTCCAAATTCCAGACATGGCTTCCAAGTTGCTAACATTATCAGTAACATTGTTTCTATCTTTTCCTTGACCTTTTACAGATCTAAGGTTTCTTCCAGAGTTATTTGGTTTACTGGTATCTATTGGATTCCTTTGCTTGTCAAGTGCTGAATCCTTCAAAAACTGTACTTCCTTGACTGAAATGTTTGATCTACCTATGGGAGAAATGTTTTCCCCCCACATCCCCATGCTTTTTGATGATAATGGTGAGCGTAGTTTGCGGTTATCCACTGAAGCCCTGGGTGTGAGTGTGGTAAGATTAAGGGATGAAGTAACAGTTTGCTCTTGCTTGAGAGATTTTGAGCATGCCAGGCTTGAAAGATTTTCACATTCAGCAGCAGAACGTGTTGCTCCATCTACTACATGCTCCAATTTCCTCACCTTCGAGTGTAGTTGTAAGAGATTATCCATTGAATTTTCAGTGAGCACCTGTAATAAATAGAAAACTTAGAGATACTGGACAAAACATACCACTGTGTATCAACATAAGGATCACAATGTTAGCATATCCTCAAGAACTAATCCAAAAATCAATCAAGTCTACTACATTAAGAAAGTACCTTTAAGAGATCCAGCAAGTTTGATTGCTTAGTTTCAATTTCAAAGAGTTTTTGCTTGATGAAGGACAATTCATTTGCAGCACGTAAACAACATCCATGCATATTGTTTGAACATGATTCTGTAACAGTGGAATCCACACTCTTCCTATCCGGGTTCCCTGTGCAATCCAGTCCAGTGTCCTCAGCAGTTGAATTGTTGTTTCCTGTAATATGTGTTGAACCATTATCTCCATGACAGCATTGGGATACTATTTCATGCTTCATACCATGGCTCCTACTAGCTAGATCTGATACGCACGATAATTCGGGTTTATCATCCACAGATCCACAATCAAAAACTGTATCATGCAACTGTGTGGAACTTAATACCCTTCTTTCAAAGGCATTTCTCGCACGGACCCTTGAAGGTTCTCTACAATCATCAGTAACCAATGACATAACACGAGTCTTTGGGACTGAGATCTCAACCTGCCAATCTCTCAACTTCAAGCGCTGACCATTTGGTGTATTACTTTTACACAGCTTCCTGACAGGTGCAGGAGCTGTCTTCTGCGTTGAGGAGGTAGAGATTCCACTTAGAAAGGAAGCTGGGCCAGTTTTTCTGAAGGATGAGTCTCCCCATCCATTATCGCTGGTAACATCATTAATATCACCTCCAAAATTTTCTGTTATGAAAGAGAAAAATTCCATTAATAAAATGCCTGGAAATAAAAACTTTTGTTATATGTAAAGGATAGTGGATTGTGAATCAAAAACAAAAGAAACAGGAGCCAGTAAATAACTAAGTCACTTGCTCAATGCAAGCTAAGTAAATGCAGAAATAATTACCAAATAGCTTTAGCATGTAAAACAAGCAAACAGCGATCATTCTCAAGGGCTCAGAATTCTTAGTTCTAGAGGTGGATTAAGATTGAATTTTTAGTTCGATAATTTTACATGTATTTCACTTTTATTTTCTGAGAAATTCAGAAAGAAGATGCTATGCCTACCATCAGTAAGATGAAAAAGGAAATGACAGTATGTTAATAAAACTACAGCTGAATGGATGAAGGAAAGAGGGAGAAAATTTGCTCAACTATGAATGATATAGCAAGCATATTTTAGTTTTACTTCCTAGTGGCTAAATGCATTCTTCACACCTTTTATGGATGATCCAACTTCTGATGGTTCAGGAGAACCAGTCCCTTGAAGAACTCTCCAACATTGTATTGCATGCAAAACCGAGTCGCGCACAGGTTTGACCTGAAAAATAGCAAAGTTTGCATCTGGAGATTATGCTCAAAACATCTGAAAACAGTTAAGAACTAACCTTGTCGAATCTGCAGGACTCAAGGGAACGGATGCAAGAATTTCTCAACGGTGCTAAAGAAGATCCAGGGTTTACAGCAATAGCAGCCAATACTAAGGATGCAGTTTTGCGTGTTGCCCAATCATTACTTTTGAGAGCATCAAGAATGCTATTTACTGCTGCAGACAATGTCTGAGTTGCTAAAGCAAATCCTGCCTGGGAGCATAATATGGCAAATTATTCTTCAGTAAGAAGAACAAAGAAACACCAGGAACCCGTAAAGTGAGAAGAGAATGAAATCACTACATTAGTTATCTCTTATGAGAAATTTGTACCGGCAAGGAACTAAAGTTCACTTCAGATGAATCAAACTACTTCATTTGTTAGAAAGATAAAGCAGATTGTAGTCAGCATAAGAAGAAAAAACATACATTGTGATCTTTTTCCAAAGGTGAAATTCATGGCATTACCCGTATAGAATTAAAATGCTCTACCCAACAATATCGAATCAGACAAAACTACTGATCAGAGGATCCCAGGAAATTAATAGCACAAACACAAGTACCTAAAGGAAAATGAATTTAAAAATTGCAAATGACTCTTGCTGGAATGAAGCACGATTCTGAACCTGTATGATGCTTCTGATCAACTCGATGATCGCCGGCTTGGCCATGAAATGCTGGTTCTTCAGCAATTTTATAATACGCGCAAGCATTTGAGGGAAGATGGATTGAGGAGCATCGCTAGCCTCATCGATGACCCTCGCCAAGCACAGGGCGGCACCCACCTGCACGTATCTGTTTTGTTCTCCCAGGGCTTCGAAGAGGGGTTTGGCCAAAGCCACAAACACAGTCGCTCCCTCACCGCCGCCAGTCCCCGCCATACTGATAGCCAGAACACCGCAAGTCTCGATGCAAGCGTCCCGCACAGCGGAATCCGTGTCCTTTAGCCGCCTAAGAATCGAAGATATAATTTTTCCGCAATGGGGAACGAGGAGCGTTCCGTAGGACCTAGCGAGGGTGCCCATCACCAGCACGCTCTCCCGGCGTACAGCGCTCTTCTGATCGGAGTCGGTCTCGGCGACGCACGACAGAAATGGAGCGACCATTTCGGCGCTCAAGTTCTCAGCGAGCCGATCGAGCTCTTCGAGGCCGATCCGGTGAGTATCGCGGTCGGCGAGCTTATTAAGCGACAACACCACCCGCTGCTTCAGCTCGAACACTGCTTGCTGCATCGGCTTGGCACCAGGCCTAGCCTTGGAGTTGGACCTCGTCGCCATTACTTCGGCTACCAATCTCAGGATCCCGGAGAGAAACCTCAGCGCCGTGAAGCCAATGGAAGATGCGGCGAACGCAAAGGGCAGAAGAGTAGTGACATTGAAGGCATCAAATTAACTGCTTTTGTCAGAAAACATTGCTGCCAAAGGCAAAAGAGCAAGGAAGAAAAGGAACTGGAACACAAGGAGAGCGAAGCAGCATTGAATCAATGATCCTTACTCTCTCAGAAGAAGACGATGAAGGAGAAGGAGGAGATCGATCAAAGAACAGATCAATAGAGAGTTCAGAATTCAAATTCATCCATCTTTAGATCAGCACGCGAATCAAGAGAAGACAAAAGCTTGAAGAGAGAGAGAGAGAGGAGGGGTGATCTCGAGAAAAACTATCTTCTCGCAGGTGAAGTTGCCCATTAGTATACCTGGACTCATATTCCTCAACCCAGCGGTCCCACTAGTGGGGACGCAATATGGTCCAATTAAAGAGAGGGTCGAACTGCGTTAAAAGTGGAAGTAGGAACGGGCTTCCGCCGTGAAACATTTTCGCGCTATCACTTCCTGATTCGAACTCCAATTGGAGAAGCGCAAGAGGACAATCCGTGAGGATTATAAAATAGTCGACAAACACGGAACAGGCATCGTGCGATGAGTTCTGTGATTTTATTGGAAGGAATAGGTGCTCCCGAACTCATTGTTAACGCGTCAACTTTTGATTGAATGGCGCTCAGTATTTGGTGTCGGGAGCTCATTCATATCAATCCAGCGTACGCCAGCGTCATGATATGATTTCGACCCATTTGCCGTACCTTCATTTGTTGTGGGTTGTGGCAGATCGATCCTAATAATTTTTAAGTCTGAATTTTTTTTTTTTTAAAAAAATAAAATCATAATATGTATTTATATTTTTTTAATTCAAATCAATTCGTCGTAATATGCTTCTTATTCATTTTATTATAATAAAAAATAATTATATTCATTTTAAACATCCTCATAACTTATCCCTAAATTATATATCAAAAAAA
>JBBUKS010270340.1:0-21453 GCA_038050645.1 Hedychium gardnerianum
AATCCAATTCATCCAATATTTCAAATTCAATCATCTAAAGATAACCAAATAACCACAAACCAATACACCAATACTACCACATTACGTCCAAATTTCCTCATTAAAATCTTCAAATATGTAATTAGCATGGCACAACCAGCAATCTAAATACTAAACAACCCAAATTAATCACTAAAACTATCCTTACCCTCACTAGTAGTGGTCGGTCAGAACTAGACCTAGAGCAGCAGGGATCAGACTTGGCCGGTTGTGGCTACGGCTGGCAGCAGGGTGGCCGGAGGTAAGCAAATTGGCCGGAACAGTAACTTCTCCCTAAAATGTTCAAAAATCAACACTAACCATCAACAATTCCAACTCACAAACACCAAAAACCCATACCTCCACTGGAATTTGATTGCCGACAGTGGGATTAGTTGGCCACTGATTTGTGGCCAAAGCAAGGTGAAGCAACAGTGGCTGATTAGTAGCACTTAGGTGGCAGAATTAGAGCACCAGGGTGGCTGACAATAAGATTTGGCTGAAAATAGATCTGGATGAGGGCCGACATTGCTGTGACATGGACCAAACCGGAACAATTGAAAATCAACTCAGCTTCTAACTTCCAAAAGAGTAGAAGCAATTGAAGGATCCAACTTACCTAGGTCTAGCCGGCAACAATGGTCGGCAATCCGGTCTTCCCTAGATAGCGGGGCTGCGATGCTAAGCTCGGTGACGATGATCAACCTGACCTCAATAACCGACAACAGAAGGAATTGGCTACAACTCTGTGTCTGGAGAAGAGCAAGGCGGCGGCGGCGATCAATGGTCGGCGGCGACTAGATCGAGAGAAAGAAGGGGATCGCGGCACTCGAATCCAGCAGCTCCGGCTAAGCACCCACTGCAGTGGCCCGAGGAGGAGGAAGACTGTCGGTCTGCTCACAATCGCTGGAGAGCGAGAGAGAAGAAAGGCTCGTCGGCGATGCTCACGTGAGAAAATAGAGAAGAAGAATCGAGGAGAAGGGAAATGTCGAGTGAAGAGGGAATTAGTTTAGGTATACATATTAGAACTTAGGTTTTAATTAATGTAACTTAGGCTTTAATTACTTTAGCTTAGGCTTTAATTAATTCAACTTAGGGTTTGAATTTATAACTATAGATTAATTAAGTTTATCAACTCCCATTTAGTTGGTATTCCAAACAGGATTTTCAAAAGCATATTATTTATATTCCCGTAACCTTCTCTAATTAGCTTCAATTAAATCCAGAAAAATCTTCAAAAATTCCCAATAAATTTATTTCTCTGTTAACGCTTATTATTTTACTATTTTTAATTATCATATTTAACACGTCCGATCCTCGACCCACCAGGTCTTCCTGCCTCTTGGTCCACTCAACCTACTAGGACTTCCTTGCTTAGCTGCAACTATGATTTTCTGTTTGGTGTCTCCTCTTGATCCGAACATGGGAGCTCCTACTTTCTTTGTTCGATGTCAATACTCTACTCACATGGCTCGATTAGATCATAGCACTTGTGCACAGTCGGCGGTTAGACCTTTTGACATTCCGGGTTTTGATACCAATTGTTAGGACCGAAGAAATTTAGATATCACCACAATGGTATGATATTGTCCACTTTGGGCCTATGCCCTCATGATTTTGCTCTTGGGCTCTACCCAAAAGGTCTCATACCAATGAAAATATTTTTTCCTTATAAGCCCATGATCTTTCCCATGTGTTTTCAATATGGGATTTTATTTGCAACCTTGCAACCTCAACAGTAATAACCGGACTAAGCAACCTCAGTGAAATGGTGTCAAATAGGGACAATCTCCGATATGCATTAAATGCATTTCCGAGAACCTTAGTATGGACATAAATAGTAGATTCTTACAATATCTCTAAGAATCTTGAGGTAAGCAGTCTAGAAAATCTTTTTTCGACTTTCGAACTTCACGAATCTCGATATGCAAGAATAAAAGAAAAGTCAACTCAGAATATAGCCTTGCAAGCAAAGAGGAATGAACCAGAAACGAATTTAGATTCAACACCTGACGAAGATGAAAAGTCATATATGGTAAGAAAAATGAATAAGTTTTTTAAAACTAACAATTTTAATAAGTCACGGGCCAAGAAGCTTCTTCGGGGAAAAAGGAAAGTCAGATGCTACAACTGTGATAAAGAAGGACATATCAAGGACAAATGCCTCAAACTGAAGAACAAGATAAAAGGAAAGGACAAAGGGTCAAGATGGTCCAAACGCAAGAATCTCAAAGCAAGATGGAGCGACTCATCATCTGAAGAGTCCAAGAAAGAAGAATACGCTGGAATAGTACTAACGACCGACTACCAAGAAGAGAGTATCGATGAAGTGGGAGAGACTTTAGAGGAAAGCTGCAGTGAAGATGGAGCATCGAACTATGAGTCTGATACGGTAAGTGAGGTACATCTTCTACCTCCTAATCAATTGTATGATGATATTAAAATGATGTCTAGATCATTATGTAAGTTAAGAACCAAGTATGTTAGTTTAAAGAAAACTTGCATTGATTTGAAAATTCAATTAGCAAATGCATGTCCATTACCAAAATTTGATAAACATAAAATTGAAAATACAAAACTAAAAGATCAAATAGATTCTTCATGCTCAAATTCAAATTTGTTTCATGTTCAAAAATTTTCTGGTGGACTAAATTGGTATGTTAGAAACCATAGGGGTCAAGTTAGAAAATTTTCAATGAATGGTATTCCTAAAAAATACTTGACAAATCTAGTAGGCAGAAATTTATTTTGGGTTCTAAAATCATGTTTAGCCTATTAGAATTGTCTTAATCTGCATATTTGAAATTAATTTTTTAAATTGTTAACATTTTTTTTTTGCAAAATTGTAGTTCATAACTTTTCTGTTCAAATTTTTAGTTTTAATTTTTTTGTGATAAAATTTCATGTTTTCTGTTAATAGAAAAAAAATTGAAAATTTTCGACCGTTCCAAGATTTTTTATGAATTTTTAAAAAAATATTGAATTTTTAAAATTAAAAATATTTAGAGATTTATTTTTGAAATTTTTAATTTTTCTACGAATAACTGTTACATTTTGAATGCTCAAAAGAATTTGCAATATTTTTCGATGTCAAATCTTATTTTAAATTAATTTTCTTAGCAAATCTCTAATTCTATAAATAAAAATATTTTCCCTTATAAGGAAAATCATTTTTCTTGTGAAATATTTTTTATAGAATCAGATTGGTTATTATAGACTTTGAAAAAAAAATCAATATTTTTATAAAATTAAAAGTAATTTTCAAATTATTTTATGAAAATATGAAGATTAATTATTAAAAATTATTTTCTTAGAAAAATAATTACAGTAAAAATACAAAGATTTTTATCTCGTATATACATTCTCAATAAAAAAAAAATTTATTCTTAAATTTTTTTCCATATTATTTTTGATGTGATCAAAGGGAGAGAAATTATGGGAGTTAAGGGAGAGATACACCTAATTGCAATATTTAAATCTTGTGATTGTTTTTTTTTCAATATCATTACTATTTGTTTTTCCCTAACTTCACTTAGGTTGATTCACATCAAAAAATGGGAGATTGTTGGTGCCCCACGTGAAGTTAGCCACGATTTTGATGTGATGGTCAACAAGGTTAAGTTAGGTTTTGTGTTATTTTGATGTCTTGTGTCTAAGTGTGTAGGAACTTAGGAATACAAGAAGTTGAGTGGAAGACACAGCAAGTGAGAAGGATGGCACGAGAAGGGAGTCGATGAGCTCGGTGTATCCGAAGGACGAGGAGCTACGGAAAAGTACACCGGTGGAGCGAGAAGGACATGGTCCAAGGGATGCGAGGCGAGAAGGACGCGGCCCATAGGATGAAAAGCCGGGGAGGAAGCCTGCTCGAGGAGAAGGTCAGAGTTGGGCTCGGGTGAGCTCAACTTCGGACGATCAAAGAATCACCCAAGCGATCGGAAGGAAAGAATGGTCAATGCGTTATTGACCATTCAGAGCGCTCGAGACGCCTAGGAGATGCTGGAGGTGCATCACCCACCAACTACTGGAGGCGTCCCCATCAAATGGAGACGCCTCGACCGCAAATCAATAGAGGCGCCCTGGATCAATGGAGGTGCCTTGACCGCTAAAAGACCGTCACAGACAACGGATCCACGTCAGCTCAATGGAGGTGCCCCCAATCTGCCAGATCAGCAGAAAGTCGTTGCAGTGTGGATAAAATTTACCCAGCTGAAGGTGCTCCCATCCATCCGAGGCGTCCCCATGAGTACCACATAAGCAAACGGTCAAATCGACCAAAATGCTATAAATAGAGGCCTCGTCCTCTTAGTTGAAATAACACACTCTATACTTTCAATTCACTTTCTATTTTCTACTTTCAAAGTTTGTAAGAGGCTACTCCGCCTTCTCGAAGGAGTTTTCGTTTTAGTGCTTTTATTTACCTTGGATTAACAACCACCAAGGTTGTAACCAAGTAATTCTTCTGCCTCTTTATTTTATGCATTTATTCTTAGTTAATTAATGTGTGTATCCTTGCTTAGCTAGAAGCAAGAGAAAAAGTGATTTTATATTTGCAGGCTATTCACCCCCACCCCCCTTTAGCTGGTCCACCGATCCAACAAAAGGGATGAAGGAGCCTTTGATCAATGGCTTCTTTTATAACCTAATCCAGGCGCCTGGATCGGCTTGAGGCGCCTCCAGCGGCCCTTATCCGATCCGATCACATCGCCATGATAAGTCTTCTGGTCCATGTGCTTGGAAGTGATAGAGGTGCCTAGACTGTCCAGGCGCCTAGATGTGATAGGGGCGCCTGGATCCCATTTTCCAGCTTGCTTCATTAGTTAACTTCCTACATCACAATGTTAGCACAACAGATATATAAATGAGTATGATTGACAGTTCTTCGAGTTGTCCGATCTCAACCTTAGCTTTCATGTGAAATCTGACCGGGTCTACTGCTCTCTTTTCAAGAGCGAGTCCTCACCACTCCACTCGGGAGAGTTTATCTGATGTCAAGCCTTGGTCCACCCGACTCGCTTGGACTTTCGCTCAGCCTGATCTTAACCCTCGGGACTTTCTGCTAGACCTCCGGCCCTCGAACTGTCTAGACTTCCACCTGGTGTCATCGACCCCAGGACTTCCCTCCTTGTGTCCTCGACCCCCATGACTTCCTGCCCAATGTCCTCGATCTGCCAAGATTTTCGTTTGGTCCCTCCGACCATGACTTCTTTGCCTAGCTGCAATTAGTGCTTCCTTTGCCTAGTCTCAACTAGGACTTCCTTTACCTAGCCTCGACTAGGACTTCCCTATAAGCTCAATCAACATGTTAGAAAACCACAAGACTTAACTTGAACCTATTGCCAAGATCAAAACTGCAGGTTCGATCGTATGATGCATCTTGCACCAACAATCTCTTCCTTTTTTATTATTGATAACGTGGTTAAAGTTAAATTAAAGTTAAAGCATAACTATTTAGGGAGTTAATAAATAACTAAGAAATATTGAATAACATAAATACATTTAGTTTCTCTCCCTTAATCTGACATCTCCCTATAAATTCATGCATGTGGTTTTTAACTATGAAGAGATTTTTTTTCAAAAATATTTCTAGAAAATTATTACACTAAATATGTGGAAATAATTTTGAAAGAAGATTTAACAAATTTAGAGAGAAGGTTTTCAAAAAAAAAATACTATGAAGTTCTAATAGAGTTTTCAAACAACATTTTCATGAGTTTTTTTTTCAAGTAAGAGAAAAGTTTTTCAAACCATGTTTTTAAAATCTAAACAAGCTTTTTCAAGAATATTTATGAGAATAGATTTTTCAAAATATTTATAAGTAAGAATAGATTTAGTAGACATATATATATATATATATATGTGTGTCTGTACTAGCCAATTGAATTATCTATTTTGTCTAGTTTGGACAAAATAGTTAGTTGCATGTGATGATACCTGCACATAAAAGACATCTGGCATGAAAAAATATTAATTTTCAACCATTGATCCAGAAACTCTTTTTTATTTTTGTTAGTGTTTGATGTAATTTGTAAATTCTTGTAATTTACAGAAGGTAAATCAGTACATTTTCTGTGATCACAAAAATCTGTTGCAAATTTATGTTATCACTGTGTCTTATAAATCACAGAAAAGTTGTGAAAAGGTTAGTGTAGACAAAAAAAAATCATGAATAACGTGAAATAAATTTATGCCGTGATTTTAACTCTCTCAAGTAAAAGGAACTTAAAGAAAAAATTGCAAAAGAATTAATTTCTATGCTGTAGAAAATTTGCTAAAAATATCAGTTCCCAACCAACGCATGCATTTTAACTCTCTCCCGTGTTGGGCGAGCTTCTATTATGATCTCTTGACCAGGCCCAACTACGTTTTTTTAAAAAGATAATTTCTATATTTTCAAATTAAGTGTCATCAAGTTTGCTAAACTATTGTGGCATAAATTCGTTTAAGTTTATTCACCAAAATGTTCTAGATTTATTCACCAAATTAATTATTTAAGATTGGTGAATTGAATTGTACATGTTTAAAAAAATTATCGATAATACTTTTGATGAGTCTCTCCTAATCTAAGTTGTTGGTGGATCACATATAGTTGTTTATAGAAGGCTTGGTTTAAGAGCTAAGACTAAAACCAATTCTATGAACAATTTTTATACTTTGTAGAATTGTGCACCATTGTGACAAAGTGAAATAGATATTTTGTTGTAATAAGACCACTATAATTGGTGATAATTCATGATCATTAGCTACAATCTAATAAATATTTGAAGTGTTCTAGATATTTGATTAATTATTCATTAATGAGTGTTATTTATGAACGTTAATAATTTTTTTTTAGGAAGACCATTAGCTACAATCTAATGACCTAATTATTGGTTGTGGGAGTAAGCACTGTTTTTTTTCCTTTTTTGTTTAACAATCATCGGTGGGGCTATATTCTTATTATCCTCAGTTTGTTTTGGATTACAACTATTTCAACATACAGTTTAGTAACGATTTGATAGTAATTAACTGAGTTTTATTTCTGTTCATGATGGTCTATAAAATAAAGATAGTAGCATCGTGTGGCATTAAAGTCGTTAAAGAGACAGATAAAGGACAGGCTCATATCAAGATGCAAGTTACCCTTGTAAAGCATCAGAGAAAAAAAAAATACTAAAAGAGATTACGAAATAGCATTTAAATTCTCATTCAAAAGCCACCTAGACCGCATCTGAAAGCTAACTCAACAAGGCTACTCTACACAGGCACAAACACAATTTATCGTACAATTTTAATGAATGCATTAATTTACAAGAAATAGAGACTTAAGTGATGCAGTTTATCATACAATATCAATAAATGCATTACTCCGCTACAAATAGAAGGAAAAACAAAACAAAACAAAACGGCATATGATCGCACTTATCACAAATGGCACAAGTTTACTAGTCATGCAGCAGACTTAAGAAACCTAGAGGTTAATTGACTACAAAGCATCTTGAATTAGCTATCAATGAGTTGAGATTCAAGAACAGTAAGCGGTTTCTTTGAAAAAAAACTACATTGCCACAAAAAAAAGACTTGATTAGCTCTAAACACTAAACTGTAAAGACTTGGTTGTTTTGTTGTTGACCCCATCATGCAAAATCAAAATCATCCTCATAGCCATAGTCTTCATCTCCATAGTCATAGCCTTCATCTCTATCTCCCTTGTGATCATCATAACTACCATCGTAATTATCATCCTTAGATGCTCCTGGCCCATCACCATCCTTGTTATCTGGATCATCTCCATGATCATCCTTCTCGTTAGGAGTTTCACAAGGATCACCGGCATCTGATTCAACTTTTTGCTTCTTCGCACTATCTTGTTCAGACTGTTGAAAGACATGATGAATAATTGAATGCAATCTAAAAGGGAATCAAAGCAGATGTAGAGTTTATTTCATGATGATATTTAAAGGATATAATTTTATATGATATAGTCAATATGGAGTCATCTATACAAGTCCTAAAGTCGTCACTAGAATTCCAGAAAGCTCAAGTTGTCAAGCAATCAGTAGATAAAACTACAAGCTATGGCAACTTGCCCACCGAACCACTTGATTTAGTCAAATATATGCACTTTAATTGTTGACCAGCCAAATAGATGCACTTTAATTGTTGACCAGAATCATCGTATTCTTTTGAAAAAAAATTTAGAGCACACTCGCATAAAGTTTACACATTCACCGTGGAAAATTACTATGATTGAAAAAAAAAGCTAGAAG
Source organism: Hedychium gardnerianum (assembly GCA_038050645.1). Classification (NCBI taxonomy): domain Eukaryota; kingdom Viridiplantae; phylum Streptophyta; class Magnoliopsida; order Zingiberales; family Zingiberaceae; genus Hedychium; species Hedychium gardnerianum. Next base: position 8,265 of record JBBUKS010270340.1, read on the forward strand.
CACCTAAATGAAAAGCTTGGCAATATTTTCATTTTAGGTAATTTTAAGTTTTCATAACACGACTTGAATAAGATTACAACTACAATACTAGATTTGAATAAGAAAAATATCACAAAAACAAATTGAAATTTTTTATCAGTTCAATCGCTTTAAATAATTGTAGCATAGATGAAAATAAGACTCGTATTAAATATAAAAGAAAAGGAAGTAGAAAGTACCGAGAACATAGTTTCCAGCGCTTCATAGTTGACTTTTGAGCTGAAAGTCTGAAACAAACATTATACTGATTATCAAAATATAAGAATTATTAACACCCATGATTAATTTATCTCTTGATGGGCATTTAATATCATAAGTGCATGCAATAACAAAATCATCTATACCTTTCTCTTAAGCATCCGACGTACTGCTTCGAGAGGAGTATGTGCAGGAGTCATATTTGTAACTTCTTCAGCACGTCTTTGTTTCCTTTCCTGTAACCGAGAGATAACATGATAGCAAGACAGAAATAAATTTTACAAAGAGCGAAAAAACAATAGACAAAATATATTTTGAATGTAAATTTGGTAAAATATTTTCATGATTTTTATTGTGCAATCCAATAGTGGACAAATTTAGGGAATAAATGCACCAATGGATGTACATACAAAACATGGTTTGAGTTGAAGAAGGCATAGAGAATAGGCAGATTGGAAAATTTATAGTAGAAAAGTGAGGATAGAGAAAGAAGTTTGCCGGGAGAGGACAAGGAAATTGATCCTCCTTTGTATTCCCTTAAAGAAAAGTAAATGAGGACAGCAATCTTTCTCATCATTTCCTAAAGGAAAAGAAAGAGGGGCCAATTTAATTTTGAAATTGACTTTTTCAGAAAACACAAAAATAAATAACAAACAGATTTGTAAAATATATATATAATTTCTTTTAGTATAAATCCAGAACTTAAAATGTATTTAGGCTTTCCACCCATTTGGCCATAGCTAAAACGAGGAATTCAAGAGAAATAATTCCTCCATTTCTTCCTTCCCTATCTCACCTTAGGCAAAAACAGAGGGTCAGTTGGATGCCTTATACCATTTCGTTACCCCAGTTTACTTCCGCTCGTGTTTCTGCCCAAGGAAACACATCCTGAAGGAGCAACGGATGGAAGATCAGACTCCATTATTGTTCGGATAAAGATCATTTTACTAAACAGCCACCTCTTGATTTGTTGCTTAGCACTACTATAAGCTTATTAGCTAGGTATTCATAGTTCATATCCCCAAAATGCATTGGGTGCCAACCTCTATTGTATATCCACATGGTTTGGCATCAAGACCATGCCATAGTCAAGGCAAGAAATGGAACTGGTCCCAGGACTGCAACACTAAAACTTTTAGCAAAGGAAGGTTGGAGTTAACATTAAACATCTACCATGCAGAAAGAAAAAAACACTATTCTACATTTAGATGAATAACTACAGGATATGTATAAATTACATAGAAAGTGGAACACGAATATACGCCAAATATAAGCACATCTTATATATATGCAATTAACAAATACTAGTTTTGCATCAATCATAAAGGTACACAAAAAGTATATCATATTATTAGCACCTTTTTGGATTTTGCTAGAGCTGCATCAGTTGCTTCCACAAGTTCCTTTGCGGCTAGCAAATCTTCTGAACCATTTGCAAACATCGCTTCATATGCCTCCTTGGCTGCTGCAGCAGCAGCTTCCTTTGCTGCTTGTTCCTGCTCAACATTTATATCATGAAATCAAACCTAATATTCTAATGAAAAAAAATTATGAACATTCAAGAAATTTACTTGTCACCTCAAGATACTCTTTGTTCATTTCTTCCCATATAATCTTTTTAAGTTCCTTCTCTTTCTCAGTGAGTAGATATCCATTTACCTAGCGAAAATGATTTTTTTTAGAAGGAACAAAAGTTCTTGGCATGCTGACAACATAATTATTTTTCGCATAGGTGATGAATGAACACAACATAGAGTTGTTATGAATTTGAAGTTTAAGCAATTCACGCCCAAAATTTAACACGGATGACATACCTCAGCATCTTCAATGTCAGAAAAATGATCGCTCCCATCATCTTCAGAGTCTGAAAAACCATGTTGTTCACTGAAACTTGATGGGTCAATCGACTCATGCCCTGCAGAATCTTTCGAAAAGGAGAGAAAAATAACCAAGATAAACTACTATTAGTGCCCAACTTCATAAACTTTCAAAATAAAAAAGGTGTATGGGTTTCCATCATACCGGCACTTCCAAGTTCCTTTGATTCCTTTGATGTTTTTCCTTCAACAGGGCCAACATATGAAGTTGAATTAACATCACAGTTTCCCTAGACCATTGCACACACATTTGGTACCCAACTAAGGTTCTTATTAAAAAACATTCAACAACAGCTCAGGAAAGCTACATTTTTGCATGCAAGGAAACTTGGAAATTCTTCCATGTCAATGTAAGAGCTATAAGCTGATGCTGTAGATTCAATGGTGATTCTAGGCTCTATTAATGCATTTGTCAAAGTTTGAAACAAAAAGAAGGATAAAAAAGACGATGAAAAAAGATAGTATAAGGTGGATATCCAAATAACTCTAAGAAGTAGAATATATGAGGAGCTCCTTAAACTATCATATCAAGCTATCAGGAAAAGTAATGTAGTAATCATAGGTCTCTATTATTGGTGCAAATGTTAGCTGATGTGCCCTAACATGCAATACCATATATCCAAGCTGCTAAAGGACAAAGTGGGGACAAACATATGAGGTCCAACTATAGTGGAAGAAACTGAAAACGTCACTCATTTACACTTTTAAAACCAGCAAAGCAAACACAAAGATAGCCTTTTCCCAAAAATTTAATGAGTGTTTCTAACAATTGGTTCAAGGCTCAATATTGTAAATTTAAGAATGTCAATATTAAAAAGGTATAAACTAATCTTCATCAATTAGATGGTAGGCTTATAAAATGGTATGTAAATTGCCTACTTCATACATAAGTTATAGGGAATGCTGATAATTGTGATGCGACTCATATTACCCTCACTGTAGAGTAGCCTCAACTTGACACTGGCCACATTGTTGCGCTCATTGTGACCATTACTCATCCTCATTGCACATCCAAGAGGCTCGGTGCATGAGTGTCATCGCCAAGCTCTCTAGGTTGTGAGTTCATTGATTTCGTCATGAGAGATTTAAGTAATTAGTTCTTGAAGAAGTGAAATATGATTAGCAAAGATGTCTCTCTGCTTTGTTCTATGTTGTCACCCATGGATTAGTGTCTTGTATATATAATAAGACCTTGCACTGCCCTATTTAATGCTTGGAATAGTTGAGAAAATAGCAATGGTGTTGTTGAGAGGGGAAGACAATGAGCGATAGATTCATGTGTTGATACTAGGCATAGCAAAGTCGATAAACCATGATGACCAAGCTATTTTACAACTCCAATATAAAATTTTGGGTTGATTTGGTGGAAGAATTCATGTGTTTTTATCAAATGTAATGACTAAATTTCTTTTGGTGCTGATGGTGTGGTTGTAGTTTTGCTACAATGACAATTGTGAACAGTGGAAAGAACTTATTGGAGTTGTTAGGGTTGGTGAGCTAGGTTGAGTGGATATTTTTTGGTTGTTTTACATTTATTTTGAAAATCTAATGATTCAAATGAGAAATTATTCACAGTGAGAGTCAAATATCAAAGTAATCATTACTAACTTCCTTAACTTCCTGTTTGAAGTTGTTTTTGGAATATAGAAAAGGGAATGCAAAGTGATCTTCAAAAGGGTTTATAGGACAATTTTGTCTTTTTTATTATTTAATCCCCTGTCTTCAATTTATCCTCCCAATAAAGCATGTTGAAGGAAATATTAAATCGTCCATCCACCCACCCCCTCCATCTCCCCAAGTAAATAAGATGATGGATAAATTTTCACAATCTGCTCTTCTTATTATCCATGCTCTTATTAGCATCCACCGCTCTCTCAGCCATCCTCCCAATTAATCAGGCCCAACACTTGTGTGACTAATTTAATATGCATCTTCAGCAATTTGTGGTTTCTTTATAATTATTATTATCTATCCTTTTTATATGGCAATTTCATTTTAATTAAAATATCTAATAATAGTATAATATCCACAAATTCAGTCACCAATACTAAAATCCACCTGAAAATTTTAAGAGGAAGAATATATGATCAATTGAAGGTGTCAAACATTGTGAAACAAAAGTCCATTTCAATGTTCCAAAATTTTTAACAGCTTAGGAGAGGCATTTAACTTGTCATACTGCATAAGAATAAATTAATTAACAATAGGGGGAAATCATATCTTAATTGATTCAATAATAAACAAAAGTAGAAGATAAATGCTATAAATTAGAAACAATAAAATTTTGTTAAGCTGATGACTCACAGTGATATTTATATGTTTCTCATTTGTTTGCTGATTATCTAGGTTGGATTCATCTGGTAATTTTATTTTTTCCATCCTCTGCTTCTCAGCACGTTGAAAGGCTGGAGGATCAGCACCACCTTGAAGTCCCCCAGATATTTCAATGAACTAGCAGAAACAAAGAATATTTCCTATCTATATAACTCTTGGCGACATAATAAATCACTAATGTGTAAAAAACAAGGATGTACCTCATCGTAACATTCCTTGCAAAGTCCATGAGCAAAATGAGGTGCATCAGTTTCTTTGTGCTGACATAAAACTTTACCAGGCTTAGGTAATTGATAGGATGGTGATTCTCCATCTAGATCTTCAGCCCTAGAAAGGAACTCCTCTATCTAGACAAAAACAAAAAAGTTAGTAAAGATGTAATCAACTTCCTTTTAGAAAAATTTGCTTGCCAAAACATTTTAATAAGAGTATGATGTAAGCCAAGTGGGATTCTTCAAGGACTCCAAATAAATCTACTGTACAGTTGCTGCTGGAGTTTGAGATATATTAAGCTACCATACTTTTATACTTTCTCTTTGTTTACTCATACCCTAAGTCTCAAACTAATGTTCCCTACATTGATAATTACTTTGTTTAGATATATTAAGAAAATTCCTATAAAACACACCTTAATCAAATATCTAAGAAGCTATCCATAGTGGATTGCTCACCCAATTTACTATGAACCCTTTTTTATTTTTGATATAATAAGTAGCCATCAAGCTTAATTTAATCATCAAGTTTTATTTCGTTTCATGCTTCGACACCATGTATTTGACACTCTTAGCAAGGTTAATTTTGTTCACTAATAAAGAGACTTGATTATCATAAGAGCAGTCCCAAGCAACAGAACTTACAAGAGATTGTCCTCGTGTTCCTACAGATGTATTTACTAATAGTATGAAACTGGGGTTCATAATTATTGATGGTCATGTCAGCCATGGGATGGTTTTCTAGTTTCCTAACAATTGATACTAATTATAGTTGCATGAACTATGCCCTCGAGTTTTCAATTAACCAAAAATTGAGCTAACAAACTTGTACCAATACAAACTCATTGAGCAGCATACATATGGAAGTCTTAAGAATCTAACTTTCATAAACAATTATACTAAACAAAAACCTTTTTTTAGATGCAATGTCCAGCATATTTGAGTTAGCTAATAATTGGTGTGATGGTTTCTTAGTTTCCTAACAATTGGTACAAATTATAGCTATATGAACTATCTACTCAAGTTTTCAATTACATAATCCAAAATTGAGCTAATAAACTGGCATGAATAGAAACTCATTGAGCAGCATACACAGAATTGTTGAGTATCTGGCTTTCATGATTAACATCAACTTGACTGATAAGAGCCTTTCTAGACACAATGTATAGGATATTTGAGTTAGGTCATAGTTGGTTGGATAACAGTGTCGCTCAAACTTGAGTTAGTATAAGCTACAGGATCTTTAAGGAAGACAAGGGGATCTTTTTTTATTAAAATGTCCTTGTTGAACAAAAATGTCTTACTATTAGCTTTGTCAAATATTGATGAAAAAAGTCCATGCAAACAATGAGTTAGATTCAAGGTTTAGTTACAAGATTCAACTAACTAGCTATTGAATAAGATACTTGAAAATTTTGTTATCTCTTTCATGTAATCCCACACCCATGATAATGTGGAAGCACATCCAGTGATGCTTATCATTGCGACCTGAAAATCATGCATTGGTTACCTAAATTTTTAAGAGTACCTTGTAAATGTTATTGATGTGGAGCTGAAGCAACTGTCTAACAAACCACCATGAGATGTATTCCTCCACTAGATACCCATAATCCATGCATATAAATCTAAAATACGTTCTTAAAGTCAAAAAAAATTACTATGATTAGTGACAAGTATCAAGCCTCCTTATTATCCTACATAGAGACAGAGAAAATATGTTAGTATCCTCTCTTCAAGCCTTGAAAGAATCGAATCTCCATACAATACCATTCTACTCTTGCACAACACTATTCCAATGTAGCAGTATTTCACTACATTAAAACAAGTAACTAGTTTGCATGTCACATATACAAAAATTTGTCTATATAGTATAGCAATAAGCAGTCAAATAACCATGGTATGGCATATTCACATCATATTTTAAAAGCTAAGCCAAGCAGATCGACACACGTGAATTTTACCATTCAACCTGCTCGACACCATATTTTAAAACTGAATTTATAAGTTATTTTGTCATTAGATTTAAAAGTAAAATAAACACCACAAAATATGCATGAAAGTGAAATTAGTTACACAATAAGCTACATCAACAATAATTAGCATTTGTTCAAGTATATGAAAACTTACCGTTAAGTTACCAGACTCTGTACTTTCAAACTCTAGTAGTCGTCTAGTTAGAGTCGCTTCACAAATGTGTGCAACAGAACCCTAAGTAAACACAAAAAAAAAGCCTTGCAGCAATTAGATAAACAACCATGTTGTATGAAAACAATAGATAATATTTAAAATTTAGGTTTTAGGTTTGATTCTCAAATTCCATAAATTTGTAATAGTAAAGGGGAATTCCACACGGCATTGAATGAAATATACCAATTATGTTCTCAAAAATTCATATGGATTAGAGCCCAGAGAAATTTAACCCAATAAAGCAACATAAACAACGCTTTTTGGTCAAAAATAAATAAATATTTTCATAATTGTTATATGTAACACAACAAAGAATTTCTTCAACACCGCATAGGTATAATATAAATGCCAAGGTTACACATCAATTTCATACCCACCCACCCCCCAAACTTCAAGATTACTACAGTTGGCATTTACAGATTTTGTAGTGGAAATTACCTAAAAGGTTTTCCTTACGATATTTGATTAGGATTAATTGATTTCCAAGCTACATGAAACAGAAAGGGGAATCTTGTGGAACATTGGATGACATATCCCAAATATGGATTTGCATGGTACTAAGAAATTTGGTGTCTCATAAAATTACTATACTTTGAGATGACATCTCCAAACATACGCATGCACACATTTAGAGTGGAAGTTAGCTAGAAAGTTTTTAACTTACAATATTTGATTTAGAGCAATTAAGTCCATGAGAATGTAAAGCTATGTATAATGCTGCACCACATAATCCGTTGGGTTTCCTCCCTGTCTAAAACCATTAAAAGCACAAGAAACAAATTTACTTATGCATAAGCAATTTAATTTACAAATTGAAAAGGACTATGCAAATAAATAAGAATACCTGCATCCAATCTTTCTTCATGCTTGCAACCACGTGAAAAGCCATATTAGAAACTGCATTATTCTTTCCGCCTAAAAGTCCTAAATTGCACAAGTTTTACGCAATGAATTCACTCTAGTCTAATCTAATCTCATAACTAAGTTACCTTGATGAATAAATAGGGTGAAAAGGAAAGAAACGAATAAGGCCATCTTTACTATAATAATTTACTGATTATAAAATACATATTTCCATCCATAAAATTGTGAATATATCTCTGCCTTGGATAAGTTTTCTATTAAAATGAAAATAATTTGTCACAAACAAAGAGCTAGCATGTTGAGCAAAGGTGCTATTTTCTACTAAGTTTGCAATAAACTTGGAAGGGAAGAGAAGTTTCTCATAAATCAACAAATAGTAATATCCCAATTTAAAGAAGAAACGAATAATTGACAAATCAGACAGAATTGTAGTTATACACACTAATAAATCAAACTCCAATGAAAAACTGGAAAGAAAAACCAAACTATAAGCTTCATCACTAAAAACCAGAAGAGTAAATTCAGAATTAAACCAAACTGCAGTCTATGCAGTCATAGGAGACTAAGACACTAGATAAATAATGAAAGCCAAACCTTAAAATTGTCTGCAGCACAAGGAATCATGTCCCTCAAAAATAAGAATTTTTAAATAAAAATAGAAAACAAAGTTTGCTTACGGTCTGTGAATCGATCAATAAAAAGACTTGGATCCACTATATTCTGGACAATTGGGTGCTCCGAGAACTTCAAAGTTTTACAAAGTTGCAGAAATACAGCTCCAAGAACATATCTGAAACAAAATATAAGTGAGCATTTTATCTTGCCTGCCTAGCACTAATTGTGCTAAGGGCAAAAATCCAAGAAATTCTCGATTCAAAAGCATGAAGAGGGGAAAAGGAGCAAGATGCACATACACATTTATTTGCAAGTAGTCAGAGAAATCAATGAGAAGATAGTCCATTTTCCGTTGCCTGAAAAAAGCAGTTAAATTGCCTGAACGAAATTCTATATCAAGTTACAACATTATGAATACAACATTGATATATGCTTCAAAGTTGACAACCATTGCTAATCACCTTCAAATTAGTCAGCTTAAGTGATAAAGTAGAATAATCTAACTTATATGCTCTCATCTCTAAGATAGAGAAGTATAATGAAAAAAGAAAAGCATGGTTACATAGAGTAATATAGAAAAGCAATCATTTAACCATGGTTTAAAATCTTGAGGTTTCGGGGACCGAAACAATACAGTTTCAGTACCATATAAAAAAAATTAATCTAACTATTTAAAAATAAAAAATAATTTTTTAATATATATATATATTAAATTAATGAAAAACTTTTATTAGGCTTTAATTAAGTCTCTTTCAATTATCACAATCATACCTAAGAGTTGATTAAATTTATTAACCTAAGTATTTAATTAAATTTACTGTTCTGTTCCGTGCGACGACCGCAAGCACCCGCGATAACCGCGGGCACGCACGACAACCGCGGGACACCTCCGAAGGCATCGGCTTGCACAAAGCATCTGAACGAGTCACGGCGCGCTGACACAGTATGCCTGTGACGGTCCGCGGGCGGAACAAGATGTTTAAACGGCTCGAGATTTCTAACCATGCATATAACCCATAAGCACACTAGAAATTCTCAGGAATAGTTACAAATAAAAATTACAAACACTAACTAGATTGATACCAAAAGGAAAAAAACATGTAAATTGAAAGCTTGAAGTTTAAAACATAGAGAATTAAGGAAACAAATCAGTTTTTTTAATTGCAGATATATCTGGACATGGAAAGTCATGAAATGTTCTAATATTCATACAATGAGGCTTCGTCTACCCCTCCCCTACTCCAACATTGATATTCTAAAAGAACTACTCATAAGTTTTTCAGATTTAGTATATTGATTAGTGTTAAGAAACAGCAAAGCAAAGGAATGACTTTGACCAGTAGGCAAGCTAAGCCACCACTAGTCAAAATGGGTAGGTTCAGATTGGGCACATATGCATTAATATCCCATGTGTAACAAAATTCTTGTCCCCCATGGTTAAACCACTTCTAAAAGCTTAGAAAACATACAAGCAGTATGGCATTATTAATTGTGTGATTGCAGTCTACAACCAAATTCAACGAATTAATAATGTGTTGTGCACAGTGATTTATTGAATGTACAATTACTATATCTTGGTTGTCTGAATGCTAGCATAAGCAAATCCATCAGTAATTTATTAATATATTTACATTAAAAGATTTGGATATTTTTATCCAAGGTTGGTAGTGGAGAAAAAAGGGGATGACCTTAATGATAAAAGTGTGCATACAAATACTTGGAAAGCATCAGTAAGGCCATTATAGTGGTGGCATGACTTAATCATAACCAAACATTAACATGCATTTCTCACCTGCAAGCAAGATAGAGACAAGCTGCTGCAACATGAGGTATCTTGCGTCCTTTGGTGAAATTCTTATCTACCAACATCTTTAGAAATGGGAATGTGAGACCAAATGGCTTTTCATGTATTGCAACCAAGCTATAAAAGTACCTGATAGAAAGCATGAGCATTGTCGATTAAAGGATCTCCACCGCTAACGCCCAGGCCACTTACAATATAGCCAATCTCATCTCTTCCTGGCCAAATAAGGGGTGAAAGGAAAAAAAATAATATTCACATAAAACTAAAAATCCAATAGGAATTTCTAGAAATATAGGGCAGGAAAGGTTAGAGAAAAAGTGATAGGAACATAATTTGAAACTTGATACTCATAAGAAATTTGAGTCTTAATTGCATTAAGCAAAATAACAAATTAAGCGCAGAAATATGTAATACTCTTATGCAAAGCATACTTGGCGGTTTCTCAATCAAGAATCAGCTAATTTAGCTACAATACTTGTGTTATATACAAAATTTCTCTATTCCCCCATTGATTTTGAAAAGGTTTACTTGGCAGAAATTTGATCATCAATGTTCCTCCACAAGAAGTAACCAGTAATTCAAATAGAAGCATTGATCTACTTACAAATTTTAAATGAATTACTATAAACAATCAAAAGAGTAACTAAATCTATGCTTTAACAAACACCAAAAGTCTAACAAGAAAAAAAGTCTTTTAGAACCTAGAGCAAGGGTTGAAACATTACCCTTGGGTCACAATTTTTCTAGTTAAACCTATCTGGTTCAACACTGTTTAAACAGGAACTGAATGGGCTCTAATTCTAGAATTAATAGGTTGGACATGTTAGTCTGGATCCAGTTTAAAATAATAATAATAATAATAAACTAAAAAATGCAGCAGACAAAACCAAGCATAAGAAGACAAAACATAAACAGACAAATCCTAAATCACACACCTTGCATAGGGCCACGTGATAACTGAAACTAAAAAAATCACAATACGATGTGACTTAAAAATTAGTACAGAAGGTTTTTACTAATTGATGAACATTGAAGTTGCAAAACACAGAAACACAACCATGGAATTCCATCACAAATACAACACCCAAATTTGCATAAACAATCAAATTACATATCCTAGATTACAAAAGGTTAAGATTTTTTCCTATGTGAATTTACCTCTCTTTAGAGTTCTTTCATATGATCCAGATAATTCATGTTGCAAAATCTTCATGAGATTACTAGTTAGTCGACTCTGGAAAAATAAAGAAAAAAATTAAATTAAAAAAAAAAGTTTAGGCGAAAAAATAAATTCAGGTTACTTAAAGGTTCCATGGGCCAACACATGACAAACCTGGCCACTGCTATCCTTCGCAAAAGTGGGACCAGTGTAGTAAATATCTTGATCGAGAATCCTTCCACATAAGGCACAACACCTGAAACAGTATAACAAGGAATTCAATGGAATACAATAAGAAGGGGTTGTCCTTCAAATTCTATTCAAAAAGTGCAAACATAAACTAACACATATCCGTTGTCAGGATCCCTATAGATAGGGCATTCGTTGTCACAATGGCTACACCAACCCATTGCCAATGACTTAAATCGACCTACACATGATCAGTAAATTAGCAGAGTAACGAGGAAAACGAAATATACTATTTGCAAAGTAGTGTGTGCATTTATCAATAGAGCATTTACAAATATCAACATGCTAACTCAGACCAATAGAAGGACATGTGAGAGAAATTAGACAACATCCATAGATCAAAAAAGAAATACATTAAGAATCTGAAAGATAACATCAACACAAACACTAACAACAATTGGCGTGTATATAACTACAAATCAGATATGAGTCTTACTATCATGATCAGCCACCTGATGTACATGTCACACATGTGTTACCTCTATAATCATACTCTCAAATCACACGCTACTAGATCGAGGGATCGCGCCACACACGTGTCCACAACTCAAATCAGAGACATGCAGTGGTGGTCACATAATTAGTGGTACACGACGTCCTCGTGTCCACCACTACAACACATGTACGACCTAACACAATCTAAATTAATCTCATGCATATGTCACTCACACATACACCACTACATGGTATGAACAATCTAAGATTATCACATGCATATACAACCATGCCACAAGAATAGTCATACAACTACATGATACCCAATCACAGACAAATTCCTATTGTGCACACCACACATGTGTACACGCTACAGAATAAAAATCATATAGACTATATGAACATAAAAATAGAGTAAATAAAGTACAAGCAACAAGTATCAAACTCAGGTAAAAGTTACAGCTAAAGTCAAGGTAAATACGACTACTTAAATAGTATAACAATCATGCACTAAGGTCAAAAGTAAATGAGAACAAGGAAGAAATACCCGCCTCCAAAGGTGACTCGTGCCAAAATAATCCTCAAGTCCAGGTATCCGTCCCGAATCAGTGTTCTGTGTCATAGAAACTCAAATTAAAATCGAGTTCTACTATTAATCCAAGGACTAAATCAAAACCTAAACCATTTAGGGAAACCTTAATTGGTTTAATCTAATCATATCTCAAAACTAATTACAGGGCTTATGTCCAAAAGTTCTTTCAACCCCTTAATCTTTAACATTGGTCATACCTGAAACCCTTAACATTAAGCCTACAATTTAGGCATAATCCTTACATCAATTTAATCCTCCAACCAAATACCCTTACACGATCAACACAACAAAATACCATCATACAAGATGAACCATAATATCAATTCCGTTTAGGAATTGCTACCCAATTTCCAACTTGTTCCACAATTACATAATCATTTATTCCATTTGACACAAACTTCACATAAGGCAAAACCCTTCCATCACTAACCCTTGTGTCATAATCCACATTCTACATGTAATTCCAAACAATACTTCATAAAATCCTAGGAGTTAAATCAATTAATTTTAATCAAATCTTTAACTACAAGATATAAGTACAAAAGGATCTTTAAACTCCCAAATCCTAGCAACAATAAAGTCCATGATCAATAACATCATGTACAACTAATCATAGAAAATCCT
>JBBUKS010270551.1:0-21446 GCA_038050645.1 Hedychium gardnerianum
GGATGTAAGTCGTCGAGTGCTTCTTCTAGTCGGGAAGTAGATCTTCGAATCAAGAGTCAGTCACTGAGTCGGGAAAGAAAACTCTGAATACTTACTTCAGTCGGGAAACGAAGACTCCGAGTCGGAAAAGGAAACTGTCGAGTGGTTCCTTTAGTCCGGAAGCAAGTATGCAAGTCGGAAGGTCCCTCGCCGAGTCGGGAAGGATTTCATCGAGTCGGGATACACATCGCCAGAATTGGGAGTCAATTGCCGAGTGGTTCTCGAGTGGACGCCGAGTCGAGAAGGAATTTTTTGAGCGGACACCGAGGCTTGCGCTTAACGCAGAACATATTCGCTCCACCTCCGGCTGTGCTTTGAGGTTCTCTCGGGTCATCTACTTCCTAGGATACAATAGTAAACTGTGATCGCTACCAAGAACTGGTAGATCACAACGAACTAAGAAAATACTTGATTGCTATCACGGGCAAACCACCGAGCAAAAATGCACAGTGGAGAGAGATGTTGAGGGAATGAAGGTGGAGGAAAATCTTTGCTTCTCACTTTTGCACACCTCTCTGCCTAGGGTCACAACCTCCTTATATAAGAGTGCTTACCCTTGGCTGTAGTAAATAGCCGAATAAAGATCAGTCAATATTTTTACTTATCGGCTATTTACTCGTCGGCTATTTCAATCATTAATTACGGATCTGAATTAATCTCAATTAATTCATCTATTATACATTTGAGCAAACAGATTATTCATGTGACAAAATGTTAGTTCATCCACTTAGGTAAATTTTACCTTGACCGGTCTGACATTTGACGTGCACAGGTCGTGCTCGCACACAAGTCAAATATTCGCTCCACCTCCGGCTGTGCTTCGAGGTTCTCTCGGGTCATCTACTTCCTAGGATACAACAACAAACTGTGATCGCTACCAAGCACTGGTAGATCACGATGAACTAAGAAAATATTTAATTGTTATCACGGGCAAACTACCGAGCAAAAATGCACAGTGGAGAGAGATGTTGAGAGAATGAAGGTGGAGGAAAATCTTTGCTTCTCGCTTTTGCACACCTCTCTGCCTAGGGTCACAACCTCCTTATATAAGAGTGCTTATCCTTGGTTATAGTAAATAGCCGAATAAAGATCATTCAATATTTTTACTCATCGGCCATTTACTCGTCGGCTATGTCAATCGTTAATTACGGATCTGAAATAATCTCAATTAATTCATCCGTTATACATTTGAGCAAACAGATTATTCACGTGACAAAATATTAGTTCATCCACTTGGGTAAATTTTACCTTGATCGGTCCGACATTTGACGTGTGCAAGTCGTGCTCGCACACGAGTCAACTTGGTTTAGTGCGGCCCTAGATTTGCAACCCCTACGCACCCACGCGTGAGAGAGAGTCTCCCCTCATGTATTTGTTCACATCATACATGCATGTATAATAATATAAACCAACCAATATGTCTTGAAACTCTCAATATGGGACTAAAGTTTCATTCACGATGGAGTCTCTTTCATTTTCGTCCTTTTCTATTCACTTGTATCTAACAATCTTTTCCACACCCAAAGTCCAATCCACCTCCTTTTCTTGAATCCGTCCCTAGAATAACGATAAAATTGATGTCATGTATTAGAATCATGGAAATAACTTCTTGTAAAGTAAGATAAGATTACATATAATAGATTTAATATGATTCGATCTTTTTTCGGGACTCGCATTGGCGTGTATATCGAGTTGTCCTTTTACTATAATAATAATAATAATAATAAGGTATTTTTGAAAATATTGAGATATTATGTTGATTATTTTTGAAAGAAAAAAAATGCTCGCTTAACAATTATGATAATTAACAATATTGAGATGGTCTTTTAATTATTTTTTTCCCCTAAAAACTTCTCTTGGATGTAATTTGTCGCTTCATTGATAAATTTTATTTAATTTTGAAGCGCAAACTATTTCCTCAGCCGCCAGCTAGTGCTTCCAAGGAAGTGCCACTCTGCCCTAGTTACAAAGGCACCAGTACGCACAGCAATTACAATGAGGTAGAGACAGAGCTACGCATTGGATTTCCAGGCAGAGGAGCCATGGCTTCTTCTCCATGTACGAAGAAGGGCTAGTTACTCCAGCCATTCTCCTAGATCACCATCCAACTACTTGCAGCATAGAATTTGTCACATTTATACAAATAATTAGCAGGCATCCGATGGAAGTAAGTTTTCATTTTTTTTTTCTCTTCCTCCAATCATTTGGGAATGAAAAATAATTAAAATTATTTATCAATTGAAAACACATTTACAAGATATTCATTCTCTCTTTGAAATTTAAATTTTGATTCTCTTATTACTTGATTTACTACTATATTAGTAGAGACATTCATTAACACATTGAATAGAATCAGTTAATGCTGATTGCTAGCACTAATACGGTTGGGAATACAATCAGTCTCATATTAAAAATATATTAAAAAATTATGTAGATTTAAAAAGAAAAAATATTTTTATTAATATGAGTCATTTTGGATAAAGAGTCCAAGAATAAAATCATAAGGGCTTAGGACTAAAGTAGATAATATAATACCATTATGAAGATATGTGAATTCCTTCGGTCCTAACAAGTGGTATCAGAGTCATGGTCCAGACCGGATGTCATGTGGGATGGTCTTGAACGAAGTTAAGGAGGAGACTCAAAACAGGTCAAGAGTGATTGGATGCTCGTAGGGAGGCCCGAAGCAGATCAAGAATGATTGGATGCTCGCGGAGAGGCCCGGAGCAGGTCAAAAGTGACCGGATGCATGAGGGGAGTCCCGGACTATGAGAATAATGGTGGTCCTTTTTTAAGAGAAGAATTATTGGGAATACAATCAAAGTCTCATATTGAAAATATATGAAAAAAATGAGTTTAAGAGAGAAAGATATCTCCATTGATATGAGATCTTTGGGTAGAGAGCCCAAGAACAAAATCATGAGGGTTTAGGCCCAAAGTAGATAATATTATACTATTATAGATATATGTGAATTCTTTCGGTCCTAATCGATACAGAATTATCACCCCTAGTCACTTGACAGTCGGCTATAAGCTAACTCTGTGATTTACCTCCCTCTACATAACCTTGGGACAGGTTGTGAGGGGCGCTTGGAGTGAGCGTAATCACCTTTTGCTACAACTGATGCAAAGTTGTCTCTAATATCAAAAATGTGTGAAAGTGTTCAATCATTTCACGTATAGCCTACATGTCGTATTTTATTTGGTCTGAGATCATGGGATGGACTGACTCTTCGATGTATCCACGACAGAATTCTTTCAAGAGGTCGAATGTGCGTCTGATTGATTCTTTTGAGATCAACTTCTGTCGAGTCGGCCTCTGCAGAGTGATGCGACCAAATCACATTCGTAGAAATAGAGAGGAAGGACAGTGCAAAGTGAAAAATAGTAGGGCTCAATATTCCCATGGTGGCACCGTTACCTTAGGGAGTGAAGAGGTGAGTGAGACTCCCAATTCCAAAGGAGACACATTTCTTTTTTTAATTGGTGTCATTATGATCGCTGGTATGATATTGTTCACCTTAGACCTAAGTTATCATAAATTTATATTTGGACTTTATCTAAAAGACTTCACACCAATAGAGATATCTTTCATCTTATAAACTCATGAATTTTGTCATATATTTTTAATATAAAACTTTGATTATAATCTCAATAATTCTCCCCTCAAACTAATGACCCTGTACTCCAATCGAGGTCATGGATTTTTATTGAGAGCCCTCTATTATTATTTTTATGATTCGGACCTCTTTCACCTCCTTGGTTAAGGTTCTCACATGATTTCATCTTGACCATAACTCTAATATCATTTGTTGGACTAATGGAACTCACGTATCTTAACAATAATATATTATTATCTATTTTAAGCTTATGTCAATTTATTTTTAAATTTTATTTAATATCTTTATACTAATAAAGATATATTTCTTCTTATAAATTTATAATCTTCAAACTTTAATTATAATCCCAACACGCTGGACCTGCCACATGACGCCTGTTGTTGCCGCACTTCTCAAACTGTTTTTTCAAGAATTTACGTATGTGGAAGTGTGAATTTGATTCCATCACTATCATTTCTTCTTCCCCATTTATTCTTGCATCTAATCTTTATCATCTTTTGTTTAACTTTAAAAGTGCTTGTTGTGTTTACTTAGAAAGAGAGTTTGTGATATATTTCATTATCATGCTTTACTGGTGTTCTTATTGTGGTACACTTAGGCACTTATTTTCTCCTTGCCATAAAATGTTGCCAAGAGTGGAACATGAGCCTCAATGCTAAATACCATCTAACAATAAATAAGATGATCATGCATATTTTAAAAGTCATACTTGAGTATGTATAAGTTGTGATGTCGCCATTTTTTATTTTCTCCCAAATTTTTACTGTATGGGAAACTTTATTATAAATTTATGATTGCTTGAAAATAAACCACAAAATAAGTGTGCCATTTAACTTTTATTTTTTCTCTTTTTTTGGGGTCAAAATAGCATTCCTACCATATTTCAAAATACTTTTATTTCAAACTATTATTACAATTATAGTCATAACTACTCTAATATAAATCAAAATTATTTTAACTTAATCAAATTATTATACACGAAGTAAATATTATTTATCAATTTCATCAAAATTATTTTAACTTAGTTAAACTTATTTCAAAATTAATATAACAATTATGATAATAACAGCTATAATTATAATAGTTAAATCATACCTATTATAATATTATAGTAACTATGTTACAATAATTTTGAATTGATTTTAACTAAATTGAAGTAAATTTAATTAAGTTTGAGTATTTTTTTATTAAATTGGTAAAGAATAATAATGCTCTTTGTAAAGTAATTTCAATTAAATTAAACTGGTTTACTAGATCAAGAAATATATTAGTGTTATTTTAATATTTAAAAAAAACTGTCAAAATGATAATAAGAGTGTCTTTTTTTTCGTATCTTATGTTTAAAAATTAAATATTAAAAAACTATTTTACTAAAATTCTAATTAGAATATTTCAAAGACTGATAATAATTATAATTTACATAATCTTCTATGATTACTATAATAAGTAATTACTAGGTAAGTTGTCAATCATCTCATCGAACTGTCTCCTCTTATTAAGTAAAGAGTTGATTTTTTAATGGAATTGGTGGAAATAGTTTTTATATAATGATTTATTTTAATTTTTTGATTTTATTTTTTTGTTCAAGTAGATGGGTCGTCAGGATGACCAGAACTAACTCCTCTCAGATTTCCGGACACGCGTCCATCCTACGACCGTGAGTTTGCGAATCAAACGAGCGAACCACGTTGATCTCCAGTAATCCACTTGCACGTTGTGCGAAATCCCGACACGTGTACCTCCCTCGTTCCATATTAGCTCTGTCGGTGGCTTTCTCCAATCTCCACCACCCTTTAAAAAGTAACCGCCCACCGTCCCGTGCCGGATCCCTTTCCCAGACGCAAAACCTCGAATTTTTAACCAAGCAAATTCTGCCACGTGTCGTGTAACTAAATAATAGGCTGCAGTGGGCCGCATAGCAATGCGATTATTCAGGCGGGTGGGCGACGGGTACCGCCGGTGACGTCACCCACCGTGCCGGATCCCTTTACCAGACGCCAACCTCGAATTTATGACCAGGCAAATTCTGCCACGTGTCCTGTGACGAAATAATACGCTGCAGTGGGCCCAATAATCACCTTCATCGTGGCCTACTGCTGGTGACGTCACTCACGCCGCCGGATCCCTTCCCAGACGGCAACCTCGAATTTATGACCAAGCAATTCCTGCCAGCCACGTGTCCTTAACTAAATAATAGGCTGCAGTGGGCCCTATAGCAACGCAGTCAATCAGGCGGGTGGGCCACTTATCACCTTCATCGTGGCGTGCACTGCCCGTGACGTCACCCACGAATCACTCTGTTCAATTCCAGCGTTTGGATCACGAACCGACGGCTCCCCGTTCCTCACGGTCATGCGCCTTGTTGGACGGTTGCTTTTCATCTTATTTTTTATTTTTGGCATAAATTAAAGTATTTTTTTTAAAAAAAAAACTCAAAACAATATCTTAATATACCTTTTATTTTAATATTATTATATATTTTAATATAAAAATATTATATTAATTTTAATTAGGTTGAATTGATTATACTATAAAGAAATAAAATGATGCTTGAGTGTCATTTTAAATTAAAAAAAAAATGTTTTTTAAAAGGAAAATAATAATTTACTAATTCGAGTATAAATATCGATCCATCCATCCATCGACAGATCGATCGATCGAAATCACGGCGAGAACGGAAATCCCTTGTTCTTGATTCGCAAATTGCAGGAAGGATTCAACCTCTCTTTGGAATTCGTTCTTGAATTGATCGCTGCCATTGGATTGGATTGAGGACGGAGGAAGGACGGCATGGACGAGCGAAAGCGACAGGAGGAGAAGAAGAAGAAGAAGAGGTTGCGAATGGGGCGCGGCTCGGTGGTAGGCTCCGAGCGCTGCGTCTCCTGCACCACCTTCAACATTCTCGCGCCAATCTACAAGCGACTCAACCAGGAGGTGAGTGAGTAACCGATCGCTGTTCTTCGATTTGGGGATCCTCCGTTTTTCCTTGTCTCTTTGACTCGTTCTTCGATTTCAGGACCAGAGTTGCAGGGAGAGCCAGTACAGGGCGTATTGGTCGACCCGGAATGAGAAGATCATCGACCGGCTCTTGGGCGATCGTTCCTCTATAATCTGCCTCCAGGTACGATATGATTTTACAAGTTTCCGATGATGTGGATCTGATCGTGTTTGAGGCATCTCGATTGATTTAGGAGGTTTGGTTGGGGAACGATGAGCTCGTTCAAATGTACGAGAAGAGATTGGGAGATGCTGGCTATGTGAGTTTCAAGCTTGCCCGGACGAACAATCGCGGCGATGGTACGTTTGATCCTTGTCCGTTATGCCTTCAATTCTGGCATTGTTCAATTCTGCTCCCTTTCGTTGATACTTTGACTGGTTTTTCGAAGAGAATTGCTTCATTCTCTTTGTTTGTGTCTGCTTGGTTGCAAAAGATTTAGTTGTTTCCCTTGGATGATTTCTAGATGCGAATCTTCCAACATGAACATGATGCTACTCCTCTGTCTGTTCTTAAAAAGTTCCATGCTTCATTTATTTCCTAAAAAAATCTATATCTTTTTACTACTTGATGAACGATTTAACTCCGCTCAGGGTGAGTAAATAAATTGGAGGAGAGTTGTGTTAGATTATTAGCCGTCAAACAAAAATAAATATTATGTAAAAATCTATTAAATGATTGTGCTAATACTAATTTTAACACATTGTAAGGATATTTGTTAGACAATGCCAAATCATAATTGAGGAAGAATAAAGAAAACATAATAAAATTTATATAAATATAGAGTCAATGACGTAGGAGATTTTATATAGTCGATCCAAGTTGTTGTACTTACGAAGGATTTATTTCAATAGAAAAAAATCATGCTACCTTCTCTTTCCAATATATATATATATATATATTCAACACTCAACCTTGTATGTCCTGATAAGTATTTATATTATGAACAACTTATTTGTTTATCTGAGTTATCTCTGTGAAAAAAGGAAAATGTCCAGTAAGTATATTTACCATTCCAATCTGTTATATTCTAATACATACATTGAATTGATATTAAACTAGGATCTTCAATCTGTGACCAGGTCTCCTTACTGCTGTGCACCAGGACTATCTTAGGATTATAAACCATCGAGAATTGCTTTTTAACGACTTTGGCGATCGTGTTGCTCAGCTCTTACATGTGGAATCAGATGGTGCTTTATGGCAAGGGCAAAAATGCAGCGACAGGCAACAAATTCTGATTGTGAATACCCATTTGCTATTTCCTCATGATTTTAGCTTGTGCATAGTTCGTTTGCAACAGGTAGATATTTCCTTTTTGGCACTAGTTTTCCCCCAACAATTCCTTCACCTGTGGCCTGATAACTTGCTTTCTGGAATTGCCAACGAAAGGTGTACACGATTCTTCGGTACATTGAAACATATCAGAAAGACCACAATCTCGATTCCATGCCTATTATCCTCTGTGGGTAAGTACTATTGTTGGACAAATCAAATCTCTTTTGAACAAATGGTGTCTCAATTTCCACACTATCCTACAGAGATTGGAATGGAAGCAAGCGGGGGCATGTCTACAAGTTTCTTAGGTCTCAAGGGTTTGTGTCATCGTACGATACAGCTCATCGATACAGCGATGTGGATGCTCACAAGGTTGTTATCTTAATTTAGGATTCAATTATTGTTTGATTGCTAAATTATCAATATCAAAATCTTTAGTCAATGTTTTTTCCTCTATCCTCATGCAGTGGGTTAGCCATCGCAATCACCGTGGGAACATCTGTGGAGTTGACTTCATATGGCTTCTAAATCCCAACAAGTTCAGAAAACCATTGAGAACTAGCTGGAATGAAGCTGTATTTGGCCTCATTAAGGTAAATTGACTTAAATTTTATATTTTATAGTTCCTACAAAGTATTCTAATCATGTGTTGTACCATGAGTACGTTAGCATTTCTTTTTTCCTTCTTATTTCACAAGCAATTGCAAACTAAACTAATAGAGATTAATGAAAAGTTGGTTGAAGCATTCAATCAAAAAATATTTTTGTATAACTAGACATTGGCCAGTGGAGTAACCTAAAAAATATTACAATGTAGTCAAGTTCCCATCTATTCTTTTTTAATAAAAAAAAATAGTCTGATACATAAAGCTCCCACCAATATAGAAAGGTCCAAGAAAAAATCAGACCACATCACTTCTATTATATGCAACCTTATTAATGTTGTTAGACGGATCGACCCACAAAAAATCCATCATTTGGTGGGGCAGGGCGGGGCAGGCTAGCCCGCCATTTTAGCTGGCTGAAAATTTTTCAATCTAGTCCAACCCAAGATGGGTTGCAGGTTAGGCGAGCCAGTCTATCAAAAAATAAAATAAATAAAATAGAAAATCCTTACAATTCATTGAATTTAATCATTTCATAAATAAATATTTCTAGAAAAATCCCTAATAAAATTTTTAATTCTTGATTTCACACTTATACATATTGGCCAAAGCAATTGATAAAAAAAATTCATAACTTTCACTAGAAAAATACATATATATATCATCATAAATCCATAATTCATAATTTCATTTTGAAAAAAAAAAATCCTTCCGCAAGCCAACTCGAGCTCCGCCACAATGGCACGTCTGGTCCCACAATCCATGCGAACTAGCCCATTTAGGCTCATTTTAAATGGGTTGATAAAATTTCAACCCAACATGTTTAAATTGTATGATGGGATGGGCCAACCCGATAAATCTAACCCAAATTGACAACTCTAAGCCTTATACATTACAAGAGATTGTTTCCATTATCAGAATCCATGACCACAATGACCAAAAGTTTCATTAGTGGATTTAATTTCACAGTATGACCAAAATTCATATATGAATGTTCATCAATGCGATTCCTTGATGTATGAAATGACTAACTACCTTGTTAATTTATGTATGAAATGAAATATTGACAGCCAAATTATAATCTCAGCTCTTTATTTTTATAAAGATTTTCTCATTCTTGTAAAGATAAAAACTAACTAAAAATTCTCTCATTTAGTCTCTTCTGCGAGCAGCTTCTCTTACTGAGGATAATGCATTTGCATTCCTCAAAGTGGACAGTCCTGGCGATTTCATCACCTACTCAGGTTTTTGTCAGGCACTTCATCAGGTATATAATTTGAGAGTTTTAATAAAAGTTTATATTTCTTTCATCTCATACTCTAAACCTATGCAGCTTGGTTTGTGTGGCCATCCTCATGGTCTTAGTCCTGAAGATACAAAGGATTTATGGACTCAAGCCGACACCGATAGAAATGGTGTTGTAGATTTTGAGGAGTTTCAGGTGTTAAACATAAGACATCGTTTAATGAAACACTTTAATTATGCATCTTCACCATGTCTTACATAATTTATGGCACATTTGCAGCAGCAAATCTGGAATCCTAAATGTTTTGAGCAAGCTAAAGATGAAACAACATCGGAAACTAAAGAATCGCGGATGATACAACAAGCCTTTGGATTTAACGTGAAGAATGCAGTCCTCTTCCCGCCAGAAGTTGAACAAGGGATGTGGCCGGAAAACTATTCTCTTTCCGACCATGCACCTTTGACTGTTGTATTCTCGCCGATAAAGATTCCATGTGGTCAACCAATTTGCTAATACAAGACTCGGGAAGTAGAGTTAGGGTAGAGATGTTTGGTTGTATATACAATTGTAATTAAAGTGTATAGATGCTTTATTCATCCCGCGAATAAACAAGCTAACAATTTTTGTGGGCTTGCTCAAGTGGTCATCCTAATATTTGTTATTCGATAAAAGGTGAAATTCGTCATCCTGGACGGTATCTCCATGACTGTCCTATATCATTAGGAAGGAGTAAATCAGGAAATCGAAATGAGTCATCACGTGAGAAAGTATATTTATGATTTTTGTCTGAATTTGATTCTTGCCTTATGTATTATTCTCAAGCAGTCAACTTAACATTCGCTATTGTTTCTTGATCTTATTTCTTACCTTTTTGTGGACATGCTCAAATACTTGTTTATCTCGTGATGTAGGAATTCAATATTGTGTAGTTTATGTGATATGGTGGTACCTTTTCAATATTCAAGTTGTCAAACATCGTAATGTCGAGATTCACCATGTGAACTTAGTGGCACATTGTGGTAGGTGTATATGATGTTCCAAAAGAGTAATGCAAGAAATTCTAAATGGATCATTTGCTTTCTAGATATGTGTGTGATTTTAACGTGTCTTAAAAATTATAGGTTACAGCTTCTTGTAATATAAAATAAAGTTGTATATAATAGACTCAATGTGATTTGATCTTTTCCCAAGAACTCACATAGGTAAGAGTTTCGTGTACTAGACGACCCTTTAGTAGTATGGAATGTTAATCAAATGAACTATTCTTCTAATATGCACTACTTATGTTTCATGTGTCGACTTATACACTCACTAAGACTCAATAGCTTATTTGTATTTATATTTATTTTTTAGTTAAAAACTTATTATGGAGAAGACATACTTCACAATGTCTGCGCGCGCGCGTGCACACATGCACATGCTTTTTCAATGGATGTTCTATGTAATTTAGCACAATACAAATTTTATTATTAGGTCTTATTGACGCTTAATAGCATGGTTTCGAGGACATATAAAATGTTACATAATTAGGAATCTAAATATTCTTGAGGATTTTTCAGATTTTGAGAGAGAAAATTAATCTTTCCCTCTTTCTATATTCTAAATCCTAAACCTTATATCATATACCTTAACTTTTTAAAAAAATATAAATAAATAAATTCATACATTATGCATTCACAGTCGCGCAACATATTAATATATATAGAGAAAAATAATATATTGCACACATATTGTATACCCTTATGCACCATGTATAAATTATTATTTTTTACTTTTTTTATCCAAAATATTATATCCTAAATCTAACCTCTAAATCCTTACAAAAAAATTCACTAAGCGCATATAATGATGAGCGGTATATCAATTGTATATATATTAATATTATGTGTATTTTTCGATCAACGGACTGACTAACTTGACTTTCTCTATCCACCCACACCATGTGACCTACTTGGTCTTCTTATACAATTTCTCCATTGTATCCTCTTAGACCATTTGGTCAAGCATTTTTAGTGTTTATAAGTTTGACGCTCGGCCCATTTTTCTATCAAGCCCACACTCACGATTTATTAAGCTTTCTTATATTACTTGGTCCATTATACCCTCTTATATAAGTGTGTTTAATTTTTTTTTTAATTGAAACTAAATATCTAAACCTTTGATCCGATTAATATTAAAAATGATCAATCTAATCTCATAATTTTTTTTCACTGATAATCAAAATAGATCAAAAAAAAATGCACATGAAAGCTAATTCGAACCATCATCATTTTCAAATCCGCTATTTATTAAAAAATAATTATTGATACGTGAGTGGTCATTGATACGTGAGTATTTATTCGAAAGTTTGATTTTTTTTTAAAAAATATATTAATTATTTTACTTAATTCAATTCAATTTTAAATTAATTAAATTGATTTTTTATTAAACTAATTAAATTTTTAATTTTTTAAATTTTAAAAAATCAATTAATTCACTTATCTACATAATTATTTAATTTTGTATCGATTCAATTTATCCAATTTTAATAGCAAAATTCAATCAATTAAATTTGTTTTAAAAAATAATTAATTCAATTTAATAATACTAATCATTAGAGCATTGTTTCATTATAATTTATGAATGAGTATTAATTTGCAAAAGTTTCATGTGGGTATTTTGGCGAAGAGTGGTTTTTATCCTATTTTGGGTTAAATCAAAATGGTGGAATGTGAGGAATCCTCCGTTCCACCATTTCTATGGTGAGTGAAATCAAAATTCAAAAAACATTCCTAAATCACTTGTCCATTTAATTTTATTCAACAAAATTATAGAAGAAAAGGTCAACGGTTTGATCATCTATATTATAATTTATATTATCGTAAAGGTTAATAGATGAAAGGAAATTTTAACCCAACAATAAAATTATTATCGTATAATCTAATGATTACGAATTTAAATTATAAAATTAACCACTCTTTCAATACAAGATAAAATTACATACAATAAATTCTTTTCCAAAATCCCATATTAACGAAAACTTCATAGTACTACCCTTCATCGTTAAGGTTAATACATAGATTTAACATAACCTTTAATATTTTTTCTCAAATTTAGTATAACTTTTAAAACATAAAATAGAGCATATCATATGTATTTCAAATTAAAATATAGCATCCATCAAATACCTAATCCAATTGTTGTTAAAATGATACTGTGACGTTTGCCTACCACTTTGCAATCTCAACAAGTTGCACGCTAAACTTCCTATATGGCAGTTGTCCAATTCGAGCTAGATTTGCCAAATTGTAAGTTTTATCAAAATATAAGCTTTAGCAAACCTAACACAACCAACATAAATGTTATCGGATCTAACAGAACCAATATACGTTTTATTAAATCTAATACAACCAATATAAATTCTATCAAATGTAGTCAATTGCATCAAAATAATAAGATTAAGGAAGAATTAATGCTTTGGGTATTGATCTTTGTGTCTATTACAAAGTGTCAAAGTCAAGATAAAAATGGATTCTTCAACTAGATTAAGGAGACCATGTTTGATCATACACTAAAGGTGATTTGTGGTATGCCTCAAAAACTCCATGAGACCAAAATAGAATTGAAGACATTAAAAGTTAGTAAAGAAATAAAAAAAAATTAAAGGTTATATTAGATTCGAGAATAACTCTGAAAGTTATATTAGGTTATTGTACATATAAATAGGTTGGAATAAGTTGTCTCCACTCATACCTTGATCACTATCACCTGTTTAGATTGACAAGGTTTCCCATAAAGCAGTTAGATTGTGCTTGGAAGGACCTTTGAAATGTTTGCCAGTGCCTTTGCACTTTTCATAGGCTCCCTGGAGTATGAGATGCTTTGCAACATTTTACATCATCAAACTTCTCAACTTTATGATAATTGAGTACCATGCTCTCCTGTCAAAAAATATAAATCTATATGAATCCTCCTACGTGAGATTGGCTATATGGATCCTCCAACCACATTGAGCTCGATCCGCTATAAGATCATCTATATTTAAATGACTTGATAAAGAGCAAATTGACTCCTTGATCTCATGCATAAAGGGATTTCTGATGGTGGCCTCCTTTGGATGACGAGGAAGAATTCTCATCCAGAAACTCTTCCATCATACCACAAGCCTTGCAAGGAGAACTTTGGATCAAGAAAGTGTCATGACTAGATGCTCCTTCAAATGGAATTCAGAGTTCAAAGAATCTCACATGTCAACAAGAGCTATTTTGGCCTCTATATAATCCACAGTTGATCACGGTTCCAAATCCTCTTTCCTGTGTTTCTCAAATCCCACCTAGATCGGTATGATTCTCCTCTCGAAGTGGAAGAGTATAAGGAGCCACCTTAGAGGTGAGCCATCAGATTGGAGAGAAGATTAAAGAGGCTATGATGCATGTAAGGTCTGGAATTTCCCATGACCTTTTGTGTGGGACTCCAGTCTCTTCTATCGTAGACGAAGGTTGGGGGGCTTTGGGGTTCAGAGAGACCTACAAAGGAGTCCATGCCTTTGTGCAGCCGATTTGATGATTATGTTGGCTGAAGGAAGTACCTACAGTAACCCAAGATAATGAGACTTGGATAATATTCAGGTATCGCCCAAGTGCATTGTCACCATAAAGATTATCTAGGTAAGTCAAATGTTTGATGGCGCTTTCGACAAAAACATAGCCCTTCATGCTAGATGGGAACATTTTATCAGCATCAAGAATTCAGGGGTCAAATGTATATGACCAAATAAGGTGTGTAGTAAAAGTTTTAATGCAATTTATGACAGATATCTCCCCAAATGCATTGTCATCATGAAGATGATCTAGGCAAGTCAAATGTTTGATGGCGCTTTCCACAAAAACATAGCCCTTCTTACTAGATGGGAACTTTTTATCAGAATCAAGAATTCAGGGTCAAATGTATACAACCTAATAAGCTGTGTAGTAAAAGTTTCAATGCAAATTATGACAGGTATCTCCCAAATGCATTGTCACGATGAAGATTATCTAGTTAAGCCAAATGTTTGATGGCACTTATGATAAAAACATAGCCCTTCATACTAGATGGGAACTTTTTATCAACATCAAGAATTCAGGGTCAAATGTACATGACCTAATAAGTTGCGTGGTAAAAGTTTTAATGTAAATTATGACAGGTATCTCCCTAAATGCATTGCCACCATGAAGATTATCTAGGTAAGTCAAATGCTTCGATGGTGCTTTCGACAAAAACATAGCCCTTCGTACTAGATGGGAACTTTTTATCAGCATCAAGAATTACGGGTCAAATGTACATGATCTAATAAGTTGTGTAGTAAAAGTTTTAACGCAAATTATACAGGTATCACCCTAAGTGCATTGTCATCATGACGATGATCTAGGTAGGTCAAATGTTTGATGGCGCTTCGTCAAAAACATAGCCCTTCATACTAGATGGGAACTTTTTATCAATATCAAGAATTCAGGTGGTCAATGTATACAACCTAATAAGCTATGTAATAAAAGTTTCAATGCAAATTATGACCAAAAAAGAGCTTTCCAATGCAAAAGTTTTCAGCTTCGGAATCTATGATATAATGTTTTCAGCCTTTTACGATATTGTTATTCTTCACTTAGAAACTCTTCCTTTGCATCTTTAAGGGTTCCATGCTAAGTCCTCAATCATACTACCTTGCAGACCAAAGTTATTTAGCTTTGTTCATAGGTTTCAGTTAAACCATAAAAAGTTTTTGTGTCTGTTCATAATCTTCTCCCACTAGCTTGTCATCTTTCTTCAAAAAGAGAAGTTCCATCTTAACCAGATTGCTGCTATTTCAGTGAGTTCAGTGACTAGGATGTGAAGTAGTGAATTCAACCCAAGGACAGATGCAATATGAAGGTTTGTGTTCATCTATCATTGCGGCATTCCTATTTTTCTAATTGGTTAAAAGAACATCAAAAATCTCCATTGTTTTCACTGGAAAATAGCTAAAAATGGAAGTATTGAATGGCGAGAAGTGTTAAACAAACATCAAAAGTAATTATAGCCGACGAAAGAATAGGAATCAAATTGGAACAAGTACCAGTCGCCGAGTCAGAGGAAGCCGCAAAGGAGGGAGAGGCCCAGAACGATGAGCCAGACAATGTGAAGGATGAGGAAGGCCTGGCCGGACACGAGGCCTCTCCCGCCGTTGCCGACCGGGCATGGCCCCCGCTTGGCGACGCGGACGCCGGCGCACGCGGCCTCCGGACAGCCGCACCAGTAC
The DNA here is from genome assembly GCA_038050645.1 of Hedychium gardnerianum. Lineage (NCBI taxonomy): Eukaryota > Viridiplantae > Streptophyta > Magnoliopsida > Zingiberales > Zingiberaceae > Hedychium > Hedychium gardnerianum. Next base: position 16,034 of record JBBUKS010270551.1, read on the forward strand.
GTCGTTCTGTCGTCGCCGCAGACGGGATCCGGGCGGAAGCAGCTGATGGGGCAGGAGGCCGGCCCGCCTTCAGATCTGGCGGCGCAGAGATCAGCGTCGCCTCCCTCGGATCCTGCTCGTGAGGGGAGGAGAAACAGCAGGAGGAGGACGGCTGGGGTGAGGGTGGGAGTCGTCATGGCTCGAGGAAACGAAGACCTAACCCTAATTACCAAAGGTAAGAGATGCGATTCGGGGAGGAGGGAGAAGGAAGGAAAGGTTCTAGGCATTTCTTTCCTCCTCCCTCGGTACGATACTTTTGTCGGCTGCTTTTATAGCTGTCTCAAGAGAATTAAATTAAAAATTATATTAATTCAAAAATAATTAAAATATAATGTTCCGGATTTTTTTATATAAACTTAACTTAATAATAAATATTTTAAATAAAAAAATAGTAATCTTAAATCTTAATAGGCATTATAATAGTTTTCTATTTATTATCAAAATAGAAATGTGGATTACCAAATAACAAAAAATAGATAAATATTTTTTTATTATGAATATGCCCATCTTAATTTATTTTTTGTTCTTGAAACTTTTTTAATTTTTGATTAATCAATTTAAAATTTATTTTATTCAAAATTATTTTCTTTTGATATTTATTTCCTTGTCTATATTATTCTTTTCCTTATTTGAAAATGAAATTGATAAACCAAATAAGGAAATAATCTCAAAGCAACTATGAAAATAAAAATTCTAAATAAAAAATATGCTAAAGATTATAATCATCTATTTATTACCAAAATAAAAATATTATCAAATAACAAAAATCAAATCTCTATTTATTGCAAATGCATAAATCTTAAATATTTTTCATGTGTAATCTTGAATATTCTTTTTAATTTCTTTCCTTTTATCATGAATAAACCAATTTGAAATTTACTTTAAATTTATTTTCTTCAAGATTATTTTCTTTCTTATAATATTTTTTTTAATCTACATTATTCTTTATTTTGTTTGCATAATACCTGTGTTTGGTCATCTTTTTTAGCTTCCAATGCTTAGTCTCTCGGGTCTCGAGTATCTTAGCTTAGTGCTTTTGGGCTTCTATATGCCTGGGTGTTTCGACTCAACACTTCTCGACATGAAAATGATTCGCTCAACTCTATGTCCAAACTCAACACATTCCGATCAAAACATGGATCTCTATCCAATCTTATATGACAGATCTAATCCCCAAAGAACCATAGTATGTCATAACAAAGCATAGCTTACGCAAGACTTAATTTTGGATTGTATCGGACAAAAGGGGGCACATAACGAGCCGCCAAGAGATTATCAAAGAATATGACTCTTAACACTATCAAAACACTCTTAATCAAACTCCCTCACCAGCTTCACTTCGAAGAGTTTGTGTTGACATAGTCTAGCACTCTTCCCACCTCATTCTCTCAAGCTCTTCCAATGAAGTTTAATTTAAGCATTACGAGGGCACTTCAATATCCAATGAGGAACAACAAAATCTAGAATTTTAAAATTATTTTGATTGACGTTTACAAATTAATAAATTTTAAGAGATTATAATTTTTAATTTAGATTAAATCATGGATATATAATATATTAAATTGAACTTGGTTAAAAAATCTATAATTAATTATCGGTACATGATGCGGAGTAGCAAAATCTAGAGTTTTGGGATCATTTTGATCGATGACCGCGAATTGATAAATTTTGAAAAATCATAATTTTTTAACTCGGAATGAACCCAGAGATAATATATCAAATCAAAATTCATTCAGAAATCTATAATCGATTATCGGTACTTGATGCGTATAAAATAAAACCTAAAGTTTTGGGATCATTTTGGTCGACGATCACATATCGATAAACATTGGAGGTTATAATAGATTGAATCACGGAATGCATAATATATCAAATCGAAGCTCGTTTAGAGATTTACAATTGATTATCGGTACCTAAGCAACAAAGCTTAAAATTTTGGGATTAGTTTGATCGATGACTACGGACGGATAAATTTAGAGAGATCTTAACTTTTAATTTGGATTGAATCACGAAACATATAATATATCAAATCGAAATCATTCGGATCTATAATTGATTATCGAGTGTAGTTAAGATCTAAAAAATATCGTTTAAATTTTTTTTCGAGACTTCGAACCATTTGTGTGTCGTTAGATTTTTGATAGTATTTAAATTATTTATTTAGTTGATGAATTTTGGACGCATCAACAATAGGATTATTACCTTAGTAAATTATCTTGAATATGTTGCATAAATTGATTCACAAAAGTTCATAAAGGATGTTCACTCACTGCCTTGCTGACCTCCCTTTCCCTTGAGCATCCTCCACAGGCAGAGTGTCCTCGCCCTCTTCTGTATCCTTGACGGCGAGCATCACCAACAAAGCCAGCAGCGGATAGCTCGCCGTGGTGAGAGACCAGTTCACTATCAATTGGGGAAGAAGACGAGTCCCACGCGTGTCTACTTGCCAAGCCACCGCCGCCCCCGCGCTCTGCACTCCCTTGTAGAATCCACTAAACCTGTCGCCATGGCGGAATTAAGATCGAACAGTTTCATTTAGGCATATCATCGAACAGTTCACCTGCTGAGCGTCTGTGAGTCGTCGGCCAATGCGCCGATCACCCAATAGCACAAGCTCTGGAACATGGCGTCCAATAGGCCGTAGCTGAAGTAGAGGACGAAGGGACCGGCGAACTTGGCGCCGGAGTCCTTGAAGTCGAGCTTGTCGGACCACACGCCGTCGGGGTACCGCAGCTGGTTAGCGAGGCCGCCGGCCCAGGTGGCGGTCCCGAGCACGGCGACTGTGGTGATGCCGACGAAACCCCTGGTTCGCCGGGTCTTGAAGCTGAAGTCGAGGACGTAACCGATGGTGACGGATCCGATCATCTGCGCGCCCCAGTAGAAGACGTTGTTCAGTCCCTTGGTGCGGAGGGTGAAGAGGAGGCCGTTGACGTTGTTGAACTGGTAGGTGTAGAAGAAGTTGCTGGCCCAGGCGGCCGGCACGATGAGCAGCATCCGCCAGTCGGCGAAGAGTTTGAGGATCTCGACCGACTCGGTGCGCACGCTGGAATAGGCGATGTCGGAGGCGCGGGTGCCGTCGTCGCGGACGACGCGGGAGGGGGAAAGGATGGCGAGGGAGAGGACGGCGCCGGCGGCCATGAAGCACATGAAGGCGATGTAGGTGCCGTCGTTGACGGAGGCGGCATCGGTGCGGTGGTAATTGAGAACGAAGGGGATGAGGCCGCCGATGACGCCGCCCATATTGAAGACGGTCCAGAAAAAGGAGATATAGGTCCCTTTCCGCCTCGCTGGCGGGTAGGAAGTCATGATGGCGCCCTGGCCAGCCCAGAGGAGGCCGGCTCCGATTCCGAGCACGGCACCGGCGATGATGGCGAAGAGCTGGTGGTGGTAGTGGTTGTAGTAGAGGAAGGAGCCGGCGTAGAGGACGTAGGTGGAGCATCCGGCGAGGAGGGTGAGACGGGGGCCGAGGAGGTTGTAGATGCCGCCGCCAAGGATGCCGAAGACGGCGAAGGTGGTGTAGAGGGCGGTGTTGGCGTTGTTGGCGGCGGTGTGGTCGACCTGGCCGCCGCCGCCCATGCCGGAGAGCGCGTTGAACATCCCCGGGCAGCAGAAGCACACGAGTCCGATGAGCCCCACCTGCACTAGCGGCGAGTTATAGCGGAATGGCGAGCGGAATGGCGAGCGGCTGGCCGCCGCAGCGGCCGCCGCCGCCGTCGCCGTGCTCGGGTGCTGCTCCGATCCCATGATTCCTTCGGATCTGGAAAGTTGATTTGGGGGAATCCGATGGCAACGTGAAACAAATCGACGAGGATTTGGGGATGGATGCGGGTTGGAAATATCGGATCTTCTTATAATCCGATAAGCAGCAGCGTGCGATGGAGATATTTGCATCTATATTGTATTTTTTGGATATTAAAATAGGATTAATTTCATTTCGGCCCATAAACTTTTATTATTATTTTTTAATATTTTATTTTTGTTAAATTAATTATTATAAGTTGACCTTAGTGTTTTATTTTGGCATTTTGTATACAAAACTAGGTCTTCTGGCCAAGGCCTTGGGTTATAATGTTATTATTCAAATATTTATGATTTAATTTTTAATTATAATATATTATTCTTTTAAAAAAATAAATGGGATCAACAAATAAATTTTTGGATAATTTATTATGTGTATTTTTTAATTTATATAAAAAAATTATAAAATAAAATTAATTATTTTAGAATTGATGTTATCTTATTTACCAATTTTTTTTAATGTCCTCGAGCCCGGGCGCCAAGGGACTTTCTCCTGTCTTTTCGATCTAGTTGGCCTGGGTGATTTAGCGCTTTCGAGGGTGAGGAGGTGACTGTTTTATTTTTTTATCACAGATATGATGGGAAAATTAATTTTCATAATTAATAAATTAAATACGAAGTATTCCTCGTAAATTAATATATCAAGTAAAAAATAATAACGAATTGCAGGAATATCATGAAATCATTAAGTAAAAATAATTAATTAAGAAATCAAAATAAAATTTTGAGATTTAGGTACAAATTAATTGATTAATTATTTATTTATTTACATATGCGACAGCATTGATTGATTAAGGAATTAATCAATTGATTATTTGACAGCAACAATATAAATTGAATAATTAATCAATTAATTAATATATAAGTTGTATTGATCAAAGGATACCTCCATTCTTCGCCAATCGCCATCTCATAAAAGAAACCATCATTTCCCGTTTTAAGGCTATGTTTACTTAAAACGACGATCGTAGAAAGATTTTTAAAAATGGATGAATAATTTTCTTTTCTTTTGTTTACTACATGGACTTATGAATATGTGAACAAATCAATTTTTTATCCACTCAAATCACGCGAAAAATAATTCTCCTTTTCCAACTCAGTCTAACCCAACTGAGTCCACACGAGGCGACAACCTTACAGCTCAGGGCCGACTCAAGGCATAGGCCTTCAAGGCCTATGCCTAGGGCCCTTATTATATTAGGATCCATCAAATTATATATATATATAATTATTGTTTTAAAAATATATGAGTTTAGATGATAAATATTTAAAATTATAGATAAAATAAGTTTTAGTAATTTATTTTCATCGATAATTTTAATTTTTTACTAACCAAATTAGATTTGGTCAATAATTTTTATTTTTTTTATATTTGATCAATAATTTATAATTTTTTATAGATTAAAGTTAAATTTTATTATTTTTAATTTTTTACTCATCAAAGTTAATTTGATTGATAATTTCAATTTTGTACGATTAAAGTTAGATTTAGTTGATATTTTTTTAAACTAAAATTTAATCCATAATTTTTAATTTTTTATAGATAAAAATTTAATTTACGGACCAAAATTAAATT
>JBBUKS010270877.1:0-21442 GCA_038050645.1 Hedychium gardnerianum
GAACAAGAAGTAAACATCTCATAGAAATAAGGAAATTGACATATTCATAGTTCATACATCAACAATCACATCATAGTGACTCCCTAATCCTAGAATGCAAAGTATCTATTCCATAAACAACGGGAGAAAGCACGAAGATAAGAAAGTAAACATTCTACACCCTAATGGGCTCAGGGGAGAAATCTCCGGGTGCGACATTCGAATAGAGGTTGTAGAGAAAGTGTAATAAGAAAGGGATTCGCCAACAAAGAGGAGTCGCCTTTAGGTTTAAACAAAAATAAATTTTATTAAAATCAAAACCAAACTCAACATGTTTTTAGAAGAGCACTAACCCTTATTTAAATAGCCTAAAAAATAAAAAAAAATCATAATAGAAAAAAACAAAAGAAAACTAATCCTAAAAAAAAATAAAATCTAAACTAAGTTTTAGAAAAGAAAACTAATTCTAAAAAAAAGGAGAATAAATCTAAACTAACTTTTAGAAAAGAAAACTAATACTAAAAATTTAAAACAAATAAAAGAAAAGTTAAAGACTAAATCTAGAATTTTGGCGGCGAATTGAAAGCCGATTCCGCCTCGTCCATACTTCGAATAGAGCGCAACCGCGTCAGGAGGCCACAGATTGGTCATCTTTCTTGTCGGTAGTCTTGATTGTCCTTCTTCAAGGTCCAAAAGGGAGGTTGATAGTCTCATTTTCTTCTCGTCACAACTCGAAGGGGAACATAGCCGTATCGGAGAACATAAATTGATTATGCTACTGGATGCTCCTGCATCAGATGCCCCTGGTTGAAAAGAACTCATCCTCGAGTTCAAGATAGTGTCTTCAATATTCATAGTCCTCAAGTGTTGGTATATCAAAAGTCGTCTCGTAAGTGGTAGAATGGGAGAAAGATCCTCTAACATTAACTCAGTCAAATCTTTGGGCGGTTGTTGTAATTCTGATGGAACATGTACTGCATCCTCAAATAATCCACCATTTGGAATCTCACAAATGACCAAAATCTCATAGTCATCACCATAAAGTACCTCGTCATATATTAGCTCGCTAGTTGACTCGGTCTTTTCTTCATCGTAAATTGGATCACCGACTATTTCGATCTTGTCGTCCATATTTTTCTCAAGAAAGTTTTTATCCAAATTAGAATAAAAGAACTTACTACATTTAAGATCTCGGGCTCTACGATCATAGTATGAGGCTTCCTTAGCCGAAACCTGCCTGTCACAACCTCGACCACATTCCTCATGATCTTCAAAATCTTGCATCGCTAGATGCTGGAATAACTCCGTGACTTGTCTCTATAGATCTTCGATGAGCTTGTACGGTACACTTCAATCCTGGTGCGATACTTCCTCAGCCGAAACCTGTATTTCACAACCAAGATCATGACCACAATGATCATCCATGGATCTAAGGCTCTGATAGCAGCTCTGATAGCAATTGGTGGAGGGGAGAAAATTTCCGGGTGCGACGTTCGAATAGAGGTTGTAGAGAAAGTGTAGGAAGAAGGGGATTCGCTAAAAAAGAGGAGTCGCCTCTAGGTTTAAACGAAAATAAATTTTATTCAAACCAAAACCAAACTCAACATGTTTTTACAAGAGTACTAACCTTTGTTTAAATAGCCTAAGAAATATGAAAAAATCATAACAAAAAAAATAAAAAGTAAAAGAAAACTAATCCTAAACAAAAATCCAAACTAAGTTTTAGAAAAGAAAACTAATTCTAAAAAAGGAGAATAGATCTAAACTAACTTTTAGAAAAGAAAACTAATCCTAAAAATTTAAAATAAATAAAAGAAAAGGTTAAAATATTAAATCTAGAATTTTGGCGGCGACTATAAAGTCGATTCCACCTCGTCCATACTTCGAATAGAACACAACCGCGTTAGGGAGGCCACGGATTTGTCATCTTCCTTGTCGGTAGTCTCGATCGTCCTTCTTCAAGGCCCAAAAGGGAGGTTTATAGTCTCATTTTGTTCTCATCACAACTTGAAGGGGAACATAGCCGTATCGGAGAACATAAATTGATTATGCTACTGGATGCTCCTACATCACTAATCTAAAGAAAGGGGGAAGAAATGCTTAGTCGGATGAAATATTTGTCTTCGAGAGCGCTCTCCTTGCTTGGATGATGGATGGAGCAAAGAAAATGTCCTTGGATCGTCGGTGGAGAGCCCTAGAAAATGGTGGTGGCTAGACCTTGTAGGTTCCCTTGAAGGGAAGAAAACCCTCCTCCCTCACAAAGGGAAAAAAAATCCCCTTTTATAGGCAGGGGGCATACCCCCCTGCCTTTTGGACACATGATCATGCCTGAAAGGCACGGCTAGAGGCTGAGGTTCACCTGGCTGGAGGCACGGTCGTGCTTGGATGACATGACCACTGTCTGAGGAGATATTGGAGGCAAGGTACGACCGTGCCTTTTGGGCATGACCCCTAGCTGAGATCTTCTAGGAGTCTCACATGGCCATGCCTCTAGACACAACCGTGGCCTTATTTCTTATTGGGGCTGAGGCATGACCATGCCTGGATGGTATGACCATGGCCTTGGCCCTGGCTACTCTACTTTTTGCTCTGGTTTCTGCTTTTCTTTTTGCTCTACTTTCCATTCTGCTTTTTTCTTAGCTCTCCATTTATGCTCTATTTTGCTCTGAAACATGCCTTGTCAATGAAAATAAAAAAGCAACAGATCTCTGAATGAAGTGGAGCAAAAGCATGATAATATGATAAAATGGGGTGCAATAATGTAGATCATAGTTAATAAAATATAAGTAGATGTGCATCATAAAGTGTCTAAAAACATATATAATCTATGCACATCATTTACTCCGCCTGGACTTCATTCATGTAGCTCTCAGCTAGGAACTTCCTTGCTTGCCTAGTTTTACTCACTAGGACTTCAATCACCTTGCTCTTAGCTAGGAATTTCACTACTTGGTTCCCAACCAAGACTTCAGTTGCTTAACTTCACTCATTAGGACTTTTCATTCACCTAGCTCCCAGCTATGAATTTTTCTAGCTTAGTTCCCAACCAAGGCTCTAGCTACCTAGTTTCACTCACTAGGACTTTTTACTAGTAAAGTTATTTGCACCTGCACACTTGACACCAATTCGTTAGATTTCAACAAACCTAACTTAAACTTTAATCATACATCAAAATCTTGGGTTAAATGTTGTGCTTCCAGCACAAACTTTAGGTCTCTCAGAAGACAACTATGACTATGCTTGGTAGAATAGGAATTTTTTTTCTTGCATGCTAGTTATTATATAAATTATTTATAGTATTTTTTTATGCAAAATGGATTTATCTTAGGCTCTACCATAGAAATCTTAAGGAGCCAAAACATCTCACAATCCCTATATCTAAATTGATTATATATTGAGCTAGGTAGAATGGCGTGAGACGTTTAAGAATCTACTCCAGATTTAAGATGTAAAACAAGTGCATCAACATGAATCAAAGGGAGTCTAAATAAAAATTAATTACATAATGTTACTGAATTCGAATCTAACCCAATGATAAATTAATATCATTTGGCTTAGTCGAAAAGAGTTCATATATTCCATTAAGGACTAATTATTTGATGTTTATTTTAACTAATTATTGTAATTTTTTTACATGCTTGGATCATAAGGATAGGAAAAAATAATTCATTTTTAGTTAATTTTTTTTCTTATAAATATTTTTGAAAACTTTCTCTTTTCTTAAATGTTTACTTAAAAATATTTTTGAAAACTTTATCTTTATTTTTGAAAAATTCTCTTTACTTAAATTATTTTCTTAAATATATTTTGAACAATTTTTCTCTACTTAAATATTTCTTAACATTATTTTTAAAAATATTATTGAAAAATTTCTCTTTACTTAAATCTTTCTTACAAATATTTTTGAAAATTTTCTTTTTGCTTGAAATGTTTTCCTTAATTTTTTTTACAAAAGATTCTCTTTCTTTAATTTTTTTCTTAAATATATTTTTTGAAAAATTCATCTTTACTTAAATTTCTTGTTACCTAAATTTGTTTCTCTCTAAGTTATAAATGTTTTTGACAATGTTTTAAATCTATTTTTGACTTATACTCAATTTTGATATTTCGTAAAGGGGGAAAAAAAGGAAAAGGTAAGCAAAATATCTTTCACCTAAGAATAACATAAATTCCCTGTGTAGAAATTTAGGGGGAGAAAAACTCTATTTTTTTGCACTTAAATTTTGTTTTTTCTTACTATCCCTCCTTCATTTTTAGGCTATATTTTCATTTAACTTTAACCATGTTGTCAATAATAAAAAAGGGGAGATTATTGGTATAAGAAGCATCATACGATCGAATCTAGGTTTTGATGTTGGCAAAGGGTTAAAAGTTAAGTTATTTTAAGGTTTGATGTGTTTATCAAGCTTGCAAGAAAGTCCTATTTGAAGCTAGGCAAGGAAGTCCTAGTTTGAGGGATTGGGAAGGAAGTCTTGGTAGATCGAGGATATTAGGCATGAAGCCCTGGGGGTTAGGGCCACAAGGAAGGAAGCCCTAGGGGTCGAGGACACCAGGCATGATGTCTAGATGGGTTGAGGACCGGAGGCCTAGCGAAAAGTCCCGAGGGTCAAAATCAACATAAGCAAAAGTCCAAATAGGTTAGGTGGACCAAGGTTTGGCACCAAGTAAACTCTCTCTAGTAGAGTGGTGAGGATGAACTCTCCGAAAGAGAGTAATAGGAGTTGGTCCAACCTAAAGTTTCACGGGAGATCTGTTTGGACTCAACTTCAGATCTTGGAAAGCTGTCAATCATAATTTTACTTGCTAGTACTAACACTGTGATGTAGGGATCGATAATCAGAAGATGGCTTAAATTAGTGAATCCGGGCGATCGAAGAGGTTCAAACTGACCGGAGATACAAGCGCCCCAATAGCTCATAACCAAGCACCACATTTAGATGAGGTGGTACGCCGTGATTGGGCGACGTAAGTCAACAACCAGGTGTCAGAGAGGGATCCAAGTGCTCGGGAAGGGATAAATTTGAAGTCAAAGAGGTCGAATAAAGCTTTTCCCTGGTCATTCCACGTCAGCAGTCCAGGCGCCCGAAAGGGATCCAAGTACCTGGAGATGGCTAAGTCACCGATGAAGTCAAATCAGATAAGCCAAGCTGGAGGTGCTTGGGGTTGATCTAGGTGCCAGGAGTCAACTATAAAAGAAGGTCTCGACGAGATCCTTTGAGAGATATGAAAGTATTCTACTACACATTCTATACTTCGAAACGCTACGCTTCATTCCTACGCTAAAACTTCAATGATGCAACAATGTCGCGACGCCGCTAAGAGTTCAAACGAGCCTAGCATTTGGTAACGCTTTGTTAATTACATCTTATATTGTTATAATTGTTTCTTTTCTTACTAAATTGTTCTAATGGTCGGTAAGATTTTACCGAACCACATAATTGTAAAAGAAACAAATGTTCTTATCTTTCTAGAAGACGGTATTGACAACTTCTTAAAGATCTGAGGTCGAGCATGGTTGTCAGAGAAGCATCCTGGCATAGCGTCGGTGTTTCTGGAGCAAGGTGGGAGCAAGCAAACTTGAAAGGGGATGTTCAAAGTGATTCTTGAAGTTGTTGTTTGTATGTCCTTTTATTGGCCATTTTGGGTGCCTAGATCATCTCCAAGTGCCCTGACTATGCGTGATCTGATCTGACACCGTCATAGTTAATCAATCTCCAAATGCCTTGATTGTTGATATGGCGTGTTATGGGTGAAGCTTTATCTGACTTCTTCCATCGTGGCTTATCCTAATCCGAGCACCTAAATCTGATGTATCAAGACACATCGCAGACCAACTAGGCTCAGCTACATCTGCCGAATCATACCCAATCTAAGAGCCTGGAATAGCTCATCTAGTACTTTGCTCCTGCATCATAGAATTAGCGCAACAATACCACTGTCTGATCTCGACTTAAGATTTCCAATGAAATCTTTTAGTCGGAGCAACGCCTACTTGTTCCCTTAACAGGAACTCGGCCTCACCATTCTTCCATTTAGAAGAATCTTTCCACATGGGAGAAATTACCTGAAGCCAAACATCGGGTCCTCCAAACCTGTTGGAACTTCCTACTTAGCATTCGATCCTCTTACCCCAAGGCTTCCTTTGATGTCTAGTCTTGACTGACCCATCGACTTGCTAGATGTCTGATCCACTGACACATCTAGTCTTTGTGACTAGTGTCCTCGATCTGCCAAGACTTCCACCTTGCCAAGTATCCGGTCCTCTAACCTACTAGGGCTTTCCCTTACATAGTTTCACTAGGACTTTCATTTACCTAGTATTATTAGGACTTTATGGTTGATCTACCTGCACATTTGATTAACCTCGTTATATCATAATAAACCTTAACTTTGAACCTTTGTCAATCATCAAAAAATAGGTTCGATTATCTGGTGCTCCCTACACCAACACTATTAACATGAAAATTACCTAACTTGATCAATGTGAAGTTTTTAGCCTTGATTCATGTTGATGCACTGATGTAAGCATCTAGAATCAAGGTTGTGTCCTAAGCATCTCATGTCATTCTATGTTTCTCAATACACAAACAAGTTATATCTTGAGTATTTGTGAGATGCTGCTACCTAAATCTATAGGTCTATAGGTGCATGCAATCTACGGTGTAACCTAAGCTAAGTCCATTTTGCAATAAAATGGATAAACAAAAATAAATATTATGTAAGAAAAAGTATATTTATTTTTAAAATCATTTTTATTTGAAAGCGAAAAATGTAAACATGGTTTGAATCAATCCTAGACTAAGAAGATCTAAGAGTTAGTTCCCCTAATTTGGAACTCTAATAGATTTCATTCTTGTATTTGAGTTAATAAAGCAAGCATTAGCATTAATTACATGAATATGTTGTTTGAGCACCCAAAAAAATTTATTTTCTACTTGATTGACTATGTATGACTTGGGAACCCAAGTCATCTTACTTTTAGCATTTCAATTGACTAAGGTAAAGTAAAAGACATGATTTTGATTCAAGCTAAACCCAAATCCAGTCTTGTTGTATGCAACTCGTCTAGATCCAAGCATCATGTTTAAATACATAGACCTAGATGTGACTTGCTTAATGGTAACTTTAACTCACTAACTTAGTTTTTCAAGTTAGAATCCTCTTCCTCATGTTTTGACACTTGAGTTGAGGTTTCATCTTGACTAACCTGAGTCAGTAGGTCTAAGTAGGTATTTTCCTTAAGGTATTTGACCTCCTTAATTAAAGACTTGACATTAGAATTATATTTAGCTAGAGTCTTAATAAAATATAAAATAGTAGTATATAATTTTTCTGTAGGTGGATTTGTTACCTCATCAGCTGACTCATCTAAGTCGCTGATCTGACTTGAGTCTGATGTTGAATTGTAGTCTGACTTGAACTCAGAGATTAATGCTTATGTGGTTGCCACTAATGCCAGCAAGTTGACTTGGTTTGAGTCTAATCCAGATTCTAATGATGATTCATCCCAGGTTGCCTTCTGCTGCTTATTGCACTCGAAGAACCGAACGTTAACCAAATATTTCATAGAATTTTCCTTCTTCACGAATCTTCAAGTGAACTTCTTTCATCGAATCATCCGTTTGACCAAGTGTTCGACCTCCGAAGATAGATCATCTTCGTTAATAGTTGGTTCAGACTCGGATTCTGACTCGGTCTCCTCTTTCATCTTGAATTTTTGACTTGGATTTTCCTACAATCAAAGTTATACCCTTCTCTTTCTGATCAAGGTCAGTCTGTTCAAGAAGCTCAAAATCAAAAAAGAATTCATCTAATTTTATAATTGAAAGATCCTTAGATAATTTTTAAGCATTAACCATTGAGTGTGTACCTTATCAAGTGTGTTGTCAGCTTGTTCGCCAATTACATGGATGTCAATTAAGATTTCTTTGAAGTAGCTGTGAAGCTGACTTCTATTTCACCCTCCTTCGTTTGGATATTTTGGAGCTAATTTAGTAGTAGTTCGTGAGTCAGCTAAACTTTCGTGCAACTCAATTAACTTTTCCCAGAGTTGCTTAGCTCTGCTGAATGGTCCAACTTTACTCATTTGTTCCTGAGTTAGACTGCATTGTAGTGTTGTTGTGCCTCTACCATTGGCTTAAGTTTTTTGTATCACTTGTCCAATTACTAAAGTCAACTATCTCACCATTTTTATTTGTAGGTAGTTCAAAACCAATGTTTACTATCAAATAGTTTTCTATCTCATTCATGAGATAGTATTCCATCCTACCCTTGCAAGAGGAAAAAAATGTTTACATTGAAGAGGGGAGGGCGGGTTGTGTTGAATTCTTCCTACAAAGATATTTCTCAACGATTCTTGCAAACCTTGGGTTAGTTGCACAATAATATATCACACAAATTTGTTCAAGTTGTAGTTAAGGTTTGGGACAAGGTTTTGGTTTGGTTCGGGTTTGGTCTGGTTGTAGTTAGGGTTTAGATTGGGTTTTCGCTAGGCTCGGATTGTTTAAATTAATTTAATTATTTGATCCGACTCAAAGCGCAAATTTTGACTTAGATTAGATTTAGGTTTTGCTTTGGTCCAACTGAGAAAGAGTTATCTAGATTAGCTTCCAAGTAGTGGCAAGGCATGGGGGCCTTCTTGATCAGAACAATGACCACTTCCTAAGACAAAGCTAACTTAAGATTAATCTAAAGCTAAACTAATTTTAATACAATCTCTTGGTCTATCTGCTTTAGGACGAGGTGAGTTAGCTTCAGGTAGTTCCACTTGACTAGATGCACCAGGTAGGGTACTCCTTACCCAGCTTAGACATGCACCTAACCAAATTTTCCTACCATCATATTATCAGCTCAACCCATTCTGATACCAATTTGTAGGATCAAACTTGACACTAGAGGGGGTTAATAGCATTATGAATTTTATGAGCTAAAATTAATTGAAAATGACAAAATAATCAAAGTAACACAGAAAAAATAATTTAAAAGCTAACTTAACACAAATTTAATCAAGTGAAGCAAAAATAATGTAAGCATGCAAGAGACATAAATCAAGTATTGAGCATGCAAGACTTGTTTAGCAATTTATCAACCAAAGTAAAAAATTTGACAAGGACAACAATTATAAAATATGATTTTTATTTCTAATTTCTCCTTTCTAGAAAGCCTCTAGAGGTGGAGAAATCTTAGAGAAAGAATCTAAAAATTAAGCACAAAAATAAACAAATGTTTGACATTAAAGTAAGTACTAAAGCGTTACACAGATGTTGCAATCAAAGATTGAGCACATGGTTGCAGCGTGTCATCATCGCAACATAGAAAGCACAAGAGAACGAGTAGAGTTGAAGTTAAATGAAAAGGTTGTTTTAAAAGCTCTGCCTCAAGGCTCCTTTTATACCCTCCATCTATTGCTGATGTGGCAACCTTCGGTAGACTGGAGCCTCCCCGATCACCTGGAAGCTGCTAACATAGTTGCAACATTTATCTGATGGATAACATCATCTGCGATCTCCGACTAATTGGAATCCCTCCGATCGCTTGGAGTATGATCAAATCTGATCTTGATTGCCTCGCTCGAATCGTTGGATTTCATCTTCTATTGGTCGCCTAGAAGTAACTTCGGTCGCCCCGACCTTGTTACGGTCACCTGGACCCTTCGACATCACTTGTTGAAAGTTATCACCAGCCAACGTCCCGGATTCCTTATCAATCGCCTAGAACCGTCGAACTTTGCTTCCCTACAAGTGTTACACATAATGAGTAAGATAAAATATTTTAAGTTACTCACACTTACTTGACTAGATGGTCCAGCTCCTAACTTACCCATCTAGTGTGAGTTGCCAAGCTATAGCTCCTAGCTGACTCCACTTGGACTTGATTGTCAAGTCTTCAGCTCCCAACTGACTCCCCATGGACTTGTTCCACCTAGTTCCTAACTAAGACTTTCTTGCTTGGTTCCCAACCAAGACTTTGCTCCTACCTAATTCCAATTAGGGCTTTAGTTTCCTAGCTTCACTAGGACTTAGCTAGTGCCTAGTTCCAAACCAGGACTATAGTTTCATAGCTTCACTAGGAGTTAGCCAGTGCTTGGTTCCCAACTAGAGCTTCACTTATATATCAAGTAATCTATTGGTGCACACTTGACATAAACTAAAAAGATATCAAAGCATCTAACTTTAACCTTACTCATACATCAAAATCATGAGTTCATTGTTGTGCTCTCAACACCTACAAGATCAAATAATGACTTAGGTGGATCAATCGACTAATGATACAAACTAATCAACTAATCAGTGTTAGCGCAACAAGATCATGTCAATGAAACAATTCAAGGAAGAGACTATTATAAGGATTCTAAAAGCCATGAATCACAACAGACAACATAATATATTTACAATAATATTCTATGATCTTATGTGAACTTTCTTGTTAACCCTAATTACTTTGTTGTAAGCCTCTTGTGCTAACCTTTATTGACTTGTAAGAGGTTTCTCCATCTCTGATGTTGTTGTGAAGGAGAAAATAAAGAATATTCCTAGAGTGTTCAATCGAAGGATCATAAGTCATGGAGTAGGAGTAGAGGCTTTCAAACCACATTAAAAGCCTATGTTACCATTGTTTTATGCAAGTTTTTTTTATGTTTGATTTTGGTTACTAACCTTATGTGACCTTTCTAGATCGATAACATGAGCTTGTCCACTCATCTTTCATATCCATATAACCTTATATGCCCCAACACTTGAGTCCATCGGTCTTTGGATACCAAAGACCTACATTAAGATTATCGTTGAGATACCTTAAAATTATCATAACAACAATCAGACATGACACTTTCGCACAAGATTAGTATCTTGCACACAAATCAACTACAAATAATAAATTGGGTCTACTAACGATTAGGTAAAACAAACCTTTTAGATCATGATCCTAACATAGCTAAGGTCTAAATTGCTTACCTTCTGAATCACGATCCATCTTGATATTAGTAGCCATTGGAATCGACAACTCCTTAGTACTTTTCATAACAAACTTCTTAATAATTTGCTTAGTGTACTTTGTTTGATGGACATGAATCCCCTCTTTAGTTTGTCTAGTTTGAAGCCCTCAAAAGAAATTCAATTATCCCACTAGGCTCAAATCAAACTCATTCTCTATAATAGTGATGAACTCATTGAGAAAAAATTTATTTGTTGTCCCAAATTTATACTTGAAAATAAAAATGTCATTTTCACTAAACTTAATGAATAAGATAGAATCTACTTGTCCTTTCTTAAAGCCTTTGAAAATGAGGAAGGTAGAGAGCCTCCCGTACCAAGTCTACAATGTGATGTTTGATTCAAATTATACAAAGCTTTCTTAAGTTTAAACACATGGTTTGAAAAATCTAAATTTTCAAAACTAGGTGATTGCTTTACAAACACTCTTTCTTGATGAAACTATTTAGGAATGCTAGTTTAACATCTATTTGGAATAATTTAAATTCCTAATGGGTGGAATGTGCTAAAAGCATCAAAATTAATTCTAGATTAGTTATGGGAGTATATGTTTCATCATAATCGAATCCTTCAACTTGATTGAAATCTCGGGCTACAAGTCTGGCCTTGTTTCTAACCACAATTCCTTTATCATTTAGTTAGTCCCTAAAGACATTTTGTATCAATAATGATACTTTCTAGGGGTCTTGGAACCAACTCTCACACTTGACTCTTATTAATTTGAACCAATTGATCTGGTCTTGGGTTCAATTTAGGATATCAATGCAACTTGATGACCTAGGTTTGAAAAACAGATCTATTCCTAATCTCTTGGAAAAATATCTTGTATAACTTATTTCATGGAGTGACTATAATTAATCATAGGACCTAGAAGGTTGAGGTGTATTCGTCAAACACTCAAGAATCTTCTCTTCCTCCTTTCTTTTCTTATTTGAATCATACTAACTTTCTCTTAAACATTGCCATATAAAGTTAATTTCTCAAGTTCAAAGGAATTTTTCTCGTTCAATTCCTCATTGATATCTTTATCATTGGGAGAGTGCCTAGGGTATGCATCCATTGTTTCCTCAAATACAATATTAGAAAATTCCTTAATTGTGAGAGACATCTTGTTGTATACCCTATAGGCTCCACTAAATGATGAGTACCCAACTAGGATACTTTT
This sequence comes from Hedychium gardnerianum, assembly GCA_038050645.1. Taxonomy (NCBI): domain Eukaryota; kingdom Viridiplantae; phylum Streptophyta; class Magnoliopsida; order Zingiberales; family Zingiberaceae; genus Hedychium; species Hedychium gardnerianum. The sequence continues at coordinate 12,136 of JBBUKS010270877.1, forward strand.
ATCCTCCTTAGTCAAAAAAAAATTCTAAATGATCTTTGGTGTTTGGGATATAAACCTTACAACCAAATACCCTAAGATACTTATTTGTAGAAATTCTTTCAAACCAAGGTTTATAAGGATTTTTCCTTAAAATATATGCAAATAAATCCTATTTCAGATATAACATGAAGCATTAATTACCTTGACCCAAAGCTAATTAGGAAGTTTATACTCATTTAATGTAAACCTAGCAGCCTTTTGAAGGACATGTTGAGGTGTTCTAGGACAAGAAAATTCATGCACGGATCTATTATTTGTAAAATTCTAAAATTTTGAAGTTCTTAGTTCACCACTATAATCACTATAGTTCTAGTTGATTTTAAGATTCTTCTCATATTTTACTCTTTTGAAAAAAAAAATAACTAAAATTTCTAGGATCTCATCCTTATATTTCATGAAGTATACCCAGTAGTGTAATCATTTACAAATGCAAAACAATATCTACTACCATTAAGAGGAATAAGATTATTACTATCAAATAAATCTAAATGCAATAGTTATAGCGGTAGTGAAGTATTATTACCTCTTGACTTGCTTGCCCTCTTGACACCTCACACATATCTTGTCTTATCTTTGGCAAGCCCTTCAAAGTTCCTCTTGTTAACTTTTGTTATTTAGCTCATATTCGTATGTGTCAATCTCCTATGCCACAATCATGCTTCCTCCTTTTCTGTCGTGAAACATTTAGTAGAGGGGTTAGTAGCACAAGAAGTCTATATCTAGTTCATTGTATTTTATTATTCACTTAGTTGAGTAGAAGGACACTACTCAATATCACATAATTGACTTATTTTAATTAAGGAGATTAAATTTCATTCCTTTAACTTAAAGAACTTTCTTAATGATAAGAATTGAACTCAATATTGCCTATACCAATTACATTGAGTTCCCTACTATTACCAAGGACACTACCCTCTTGTCTATGTGACCAGAGAACCCACTATTTTGTTGGTGATGGAGGCACTAGATAATCAAACCTGGGTTTTGATATTGACAAAGGTTTAAAGTTAAGAGTTGTTATGTTCTAATGAGGTTGACTAAGTGTGTAGGTAGATCAAGTAGAAAAATGCTAGTAATACTAGGCAAGGTAAAAGTCCTAGTTAAGACTAGGAAAAGAAGTCCTGGTCGGTTGGACTTGGCAAAGAAGTCCTAGTCAAGCTGACTGGTCAAAAGACTTGGTAGATAGAGAATGTCGGGCAAAAAGTCCTGGGGTCAAGGATGTTGGTGTAGGAAGCACCAGATAATCAAACCTAGTTATGATGTTGGAAAAGTTCAAAGTTAAGGTTAATTGTTGTTCTAATGAACTTGACTAAGTGTGCATGAATGTCTTAGTTGAGGCTAGGCAAGGAAGTCATGGTGGGTTGGACTGGACAAGGAAGTCCTGATCAGTATGGACTGGGCAAGGAAGTCCTAGTATGTGGAACTTGGCAGGAAGACTTGGTAGATTGAGGACATCAGGCAAAAAGTCCTAGGGGTCAAGGACACTAGGCGGGAAGCCCTGGGGGTCGATGACATCAGGAAGAAGTCTAGACGGGTCGAGGACCGAACGTCTAGCGGGAAGTCCCAGAGGTCAAGATCGGATGTTGAGCAAAAGTCGAAATAGGTCTAGAGAACCGGATGTTTGGCAAACAGGTAAACTCTCGTGAGAGGAGTAGGTGAGGAGCGTTTCCAGTTGAGGGAACAATAGGCATCAGTCCAACCTTGGATTTCACTAGAAATCCAAAAGTCAAGACCAGACAGTCTAAAGAATTTCAAATCATTCTATTTTATATTATTGTGTTTTCTATGCTAACTCTATAATGCAGAAGTTAAGACGTCTAGAAGAGCTGATCCAGGTGCCTTGAAGAGATCCAGGCACCCTAAGCTAATACAGGCACCTGAAAGGGAACCAGATGCCCTGATCACCTCGGCTCATGGCAGGATGAGGTGGCAGCCTCTGATTAGTTGGCGCACGTCAGCATCTAGGTGTCTCAAAGGGATTCAGGTGCTTGGGATGGGATAGACTCAACCAGGATAGAGATTCGTCCAGATCTCACCATGTCAGCGATTGAGGCACCTCAAAGGGATTGAGGCGTCTCGATTTGGATAAGATGCAATGAAAGAGGATCAAATAAGCCTCAATTGAGGTGCCTCAAAAGGATTGAGATGCTTGAATGAGGTTATATAGGCAGCATCAATCAACAGCCTTCGTACACCATTCTCAATGCTCAAACGATTTCCATGCTGCTCCAAAATTTTGCTACGATGCCAAAATGCTGCTCCAACATCGACGCTCAACTCCGAATCAAAGACTATCGACATACTTTTATTTAAATGCACTTGTCTTTTTGTATGCAATTTTCACGGGTTGGTAAACGTGTTACCGTTCCCAACTTTTGTAAAAGATGAGTCTTTGTCTCTGAATTTTTATTCGGAGAAGAAGGATTTTTAGTGTTTTTCCCAACAAAAGCACTTAGCGAGTGCGGGCCTTGGACTAGCAGTCGCCAGACGGTGAACCAAGTAAAAACAAAGTGTCTTAGCATTGTTTTTGGTTTTTCGTTCTTAGTCTTAATTAGTGCAATTACCTCTTCGGACAATTCTTTTGGTTTTTTATTTCTTGAAGTTGGTGCAACACCACTCGAGCATTTTTTTCGTTATTCTTCTCACGCACTACTAATCCAAGACCAAGTCTTAAGACATTCTTTGTCATTTTTTTTGTGCGAGGGTTAGACTAAATGGCCCATCAAGAAGGCTATAGTATCACCCGACCGCCACTCTTCTTCGGCGAAGATTTTGGCTACTAGAAGGGTTGGATGGAATTCCACTTAAAGACACAAGTGGAAATGTGTATCATTATCCAGACCGGGTTCGTGCTACCTCTCGATGGAAATGGAGTACCGGTGGGATGCAAGAATTGGGACCCACACATAATGAAAAAAATTGAGGCGGATCAAACCCTCCAATGCGGCCTAATCGAAGAGGAGCTAAACTGGGTCAGACCATTCAAAAGCACCAAAGACCTCTGGGACAAGCTGATCGAGCTACACGAAGGGACCTCTAACACAAAGGTAAGTAAGCATGATTTAATTTTTAATAAACTGTATAACATAAAAATGCATGAAGGTGAGTCGGCAACCTACATGCCAAAATCCAATATTTGCTTAACGGACTCCACTCGATTGGATAAAAAGTGGAGAATTGATGTTTACAAAGTTTCCAAGGATCTTTCTTCCATTAGGTTAGATGAATTATTTTTTGAGTTTGAATTGCATGAACAGATTAATACATGCCCTGTCGAGAAAGGGATTGCTTTGCTTGCAGGAAAATTCAAGACTAAGGAGTCAAACCCAAGCCTAGAACCAAACATGAATCCTAAGACAAATCGGATTCAGAAGACGACGAGAAAATCACATCCGAACTAGTTAACCTAGTTCAGAAAATGCTTAAGAAGAAGAGGATGATCCTATCAAAGAGAAAGCAAAGAAGAAGGAAGGCTCTGAAAGCAACATGGTCTGAGTCATCGGAAGAGTCGTACAAAGAAGAACAAACTCAAGCGAGCTTATTGGCACTACCAATATAAACTCACGTTGCTAAAATCGAATTTGAAATCAAATTTGAATCCGAGTATGAGACCATATTTGAAGTCGAGTCCAAGTCAAGCCATGGATCCATATCTAGTTCAGAAGGTTCCAACCCCGCTGTAAGTCTTGCTTTAGTTGAAAAGTTATATAACATGATTTCTTATTTGACTCGTAAGTTAACCGAGTCCAATGTCCGAGTCAAGTCACTCCAAAAGGAGATAACATCCCTTAAGGAGGAGACTGACCGAAGCTCTTCGACTGAGCATGTTCAAAGTGGAATTTCAACTCAAGTCCAACAACTTGAGGAAGAAAATTCTACTTTGAAAACTCAAGTTGAAGAACTTAAAGAATCGTTGGAACAGTTCACTTCGGGCTCTAAATACCTTGATATGATACTTGGGACTTAAAGAGCCATATACAATCGATTAGGACTAGGATACAAGGCTAAAACATGATTTAAATCAAACTTGTCAATTGTAAATCTAAATGTTAGAAACCAAGTCCAAGCATGGGTCCTTAAAATAAGCTTGATTAATCAAGTTGGACCAAACCAATATTAGATATCCAAGGGTCAAATCCATCACCTAGATAGACCTTATCGAGGTTATGACCTAGGGGGAGCCAATAGAAAAAAAATTGTTTCTTGAGATGCATGTTTGATTTATTTATTGCTTTACCTTGAATGCTTAGTTTAGAATGGTTAAAGTTTTGATTGATTTTGAAAATCTAACATCGGAAAAGATTGAGATGTTAATAAGCTAAGGAAACTCTATTGAAAGCATATTTAGGTTCAATCATATGTATTTTATCTGGTGCAATCAACTTAGTGGATTTAGTTGAAGCTATTCTAGTCAGATATGAGCTAGTTAGACCAAAATTTAGTATTAAGTTCTATGGGCTGATTGTTTTGGTGAACCTTTATCTAGGCATGTGATTACTTTAATGATATCCGTTGTGATTTACCACAGCTTGAAAACTTATGCTAAAAATACTAGCTTGTAGAACCCAAAACTAAGTTTGAATATAACATAAAATCTAACAACTCGATTCAAAATTTAAATAAATTATTAACTATCTCACCACAACTATAAGGTTTCTTTATTTGAAAATCTAGAAATGGGTGAGATATTAAGTTCAATAAATTTAGTTTGATTGAACCAACTTAATTAATTAATCCACTTAATTAATTAATTCAAACACAATTAATTAATCTAATCTAATTATTAATTTAATTAAAACTTAATTAACCAAATTCATTTAATTATTCTAACCTATTTAATTACTACTTAATTAATCAAATTCAATTAATTTAACTTAATTAAATCCAACTCAATTAATTAATTAAATTAAAACTTTATTAATCAAATTAACTTAATTAAATCCAACTCAATAAATTTAATTAACTTAACCTAATTAATCAATTTAATTAAATCAACCTAATTAATCTAATTAATTCAAACAAAACTTAATTAACCAAATCTAATTAATTAATCCATAATTAATCAATATAACTCAATCACCTAAATGAATTAAACAATAATCCAATTAATATTACTTAATCGGAGTAATTCAACTTAAAATCACTAAAAATAAAAACTCATTTAATTAATTTAAAATTAATATAACATGAATAAATCAATTAAATATAAGTTAACTAATTTAAATCGAACTTAATTTAATTAATCTAAAAATAAACTCAATTAATTAAAAATTTAATTAATAATGTTAACCTAAAAATTAATTAAAAGCTTAAATCTAATTGAATTAACTTAATAAACTCAATTAATTAATCAATTTAAATTAAACCCCAACTTAATTAATTATATATAACATAATTAATCCTTAATAAAATAATTAAACATTAATTTTATTTAACTTAACTATAATTCTAAACGTTAAATTAAAATAATTAACAACTTAAACCTAATTCAACTTAAATTAAAAACTTAATTAATTTAAGTTAAACTTAATTAATTAACCTACTTAATTAACTTAATGTAAATCTATTCAAACCTTAATGTGATAAATCTAAACCCTTACTAAATATAATTTAAAATTTAATTAACTAAATTAAAATTCATAATTGATAATCAACTAGTTAGATAATTTTGATAAGGACAACTTGCTTAACAATTTATTTTAAATAGTATATTAAAATCATGCAGGCTTGCATTATAAGGACATAATTAATATTACTTAAATATTACATTTTATTATGTTTAATTGGGTAATTAAGCTTGATTTATGATTCGAAAATTAATTCTTACTTTCAAGTATTTTGAAAAAGAAAATGTGGTTAACAAGGATGTGTTAGGTTAAGGGAGAGGTACCTTTTATTTATTTTTAATTCTTGGAAAATACTTTTGAAAAATCTTGAAATTATTTTAAAAATTCTTGAAAAATATTTTGAAATATTCTTGAAAGATATTTTGAAATTCGTTGAAAAAGTTTGAAAAATGTGTTTAAAAAAATCATGCAAATGTAATATTTTGAAAATTCTTGGAAAAATATGTTAATATTTTTTAAAAAAATTATTGTTAAAAAATCTCCTTGAAATATCTTGAAAAATTTAAACTTTTTTTTGAAAATTTTCATACTTAGTGTCAGAATCTATTTGGAAATCATTTTGAAAAACATCCTTAAAAATTTACTATGTTTTTTGGAACTCTTATTTTTTGATGTATCTCAAAGGGGGAGAAGGGATGGATTAAAAGTTAAGTTTTAACTTTAACTTTCAAAAAAATCCTGTAAATGTTAATTTTAAGGGGAGAGATTAAGTTAAGTGGGAGCATTTTGAAAGTTGTTTTAATTCCTATTAATTGCTTTTATATTTACTTAACTTTGAACCAAGTTGCCATAATCAAAAGGGAGAGATTGTTGGTGCTGGGAGCACCAGATAATCGAACTTGGTTTTGATTTTGGCAAAGGTTCAAAGTTAAGCTGAGTTGTGATCTAATGAGCTTGACTAAGTGTGCAGGAAAGTCCTAGTTGAGGCTACGCAAAGAAGTCCTGGTCAGTTGGACTGGGCAAAGAAGTCTTGGTTAGTTGGACTGGGCAAGGAAGTCCTGGTCAAGATGACTGGGCACAAGTCTTGGGAGATCGAGGACGTCGGGCAGAAGTCCTAAGGGTTGAGGAACTAGGCGGGAAGCCCTGTGAGTCGAGGACACCAAGCAGAAGTCTAGACTAGTCGAGGATCGAACGTTTAGTGGGAAGTCCCGAAGGTTAAGATCGGATGCTGAGCAGAAGTTCAAACAGGTTTGGAGGATCTGAGAGGGAACAATAGGCGTCGGTCTAACCCAAGATTTCACTAGAAACTAAAGTCGGGACCATGATAGTCTAAATTGGATTGACTCTTTTGTGCTAATATTATTCTATAAATTGTTTTGTGCTAACTCTGTGTTGTAAGAGTTAAAATCTGGAAGTAGCTGATCCAGACACCTAGAAGGTATCTAGGTGCCCTAACAGGATCTAGACGTCTCAATGGTATTGAGGTGCCTTGAACTCAGATCAATGACAAGTTGAGGTGGTAGCCTTGAATGATTGACACACATCAACATCTAGGCGTCTCAAAGGGATTGAGGCGCCTAGATCAGGATAAGAGTTGCAGGATAGAGCTTCACCAAGAGCTCGCCATGTCATCCTCTATTGAGGAGCCTGGATTAGGCTATATAGGTAGTCTTCGACCAGAGGCTTTGACATCAACTCTCTTATGACTTTCATACTTGTGTGCTGCTTCAAAACCTGTTCTACAATGCTGAAACACTGCTCAAATAATCGATGCTCAAGTTACTATATTCTTCAAGTTGTTAGTATTTTTTTATTTACATGCACTTTGTATTTGATTCATTTGTATTCTCTTCATGCTATTATTGAATTGGCCAATGAAAACACTCAACGGGTGTGGGCCTTGGACTAATAGTCGCTGAGCTGTGAACCAAGAAAAAAGAAATAGTGTTAGCATTATTTTTTCTATCTTTATTTCCATTGTGTATTCTCGTGTTTTTCGAAAAACGTGAAAAAGCGACGCGTGCTATTCACCCCCCTTAGAGAATTATCCGATCCTATAGTATTCAACCCTCTTTAGCGCATTCTCCGATCCTATAGTTTTCACATCCATCTGCTATGATCATAATAAGCTGCTATGGCCAGGAGTATTCGAATGAATTTATGCATAACTACTGGTGAGAATATTTCATCATAGTTAACATTTTGCCTTTGACGATAGCCTTTTTCCACTAATCTCACTTTGTAGGTAATTACATTACCATCTATGTAAGTTTTCTTCTTAAAAATCTACTTGCACCCAATAGGTGTAATGCCTTCAAGTGGGTCTACCAAGTTCCAAACTTGGTTTTCATACATGAAATCCATTTTCGACTTCATGGCTACTAGCCACTTGTCCCTTTCTGAACTTTTCAGAACTTCTTCATAATCAGTAGGTTCTTTATTCTCAATGAGCAACACGTCATTTGATTCACTTATGAGAAATTCATATCTCACATGAATCATACGTGTCCTACTAGATCTATGAAGATGTAGTGTCACCATAGGTCCAGTCGATAGCTCATCATCATGAGTAATCGGTTATGTTTCTTGACTAGGAATCTCTTCTATGTCTATTGGAGTATCTTGAACTTCCTCAAGTTCAACTATACTCCCACTATTTTACTGCAAGAGAAACTCTTTCTTTAGGAATACAACATGCCTCAAAACAAACACCTTTTGTTCTAAGGGATGATAGAATTGGTAACCCCTAGTTGTTGGTTCAATCGTCCTTAGGTCAAGGTTGACCAAACTGACTAAGCTCGGGATGACTCAAGCTTGAGTTTCGATGTTTGGATAATATGTGAGAAAGAGGTCAAGTAGGTCAAGGTTGACCAGATACTTGACAACAAGTGAAAGTCCCAATTGAGGTTAGGCAAGAGGTAAGACCTAGTTGGAAACTATGCAATAGAAGTCCTAGTTGGGAACTAGACAGTAAAAGTCCTAGCAGGGCTAGGCAGTGAAGATCTAGTTTGGAACTAGGCAACGAAAGTTCTAGTGGGACTAGGAAAATCGAAGACCTAGTTGGAAACTAGGCAAATATAGCTGGGAAGCAAGTTAAGTCCAAGGTGGGTCAGCTATGAGCTGAACACTTGACACAAGAGAGAAGTCCTAGTGGGACTAGGAAAACCTAGTTGGGAACTAGGTTAAGTCCAAGGTGGGTTAGCTGAGAGCTGAACACTTGACACAAGTGAGAAGTCCTAGTGGGACTAAGCAAACCTAGTTGGAAACTAGGTCAAGTCCAAGGTAGGTCAGCTGGGAGCTAAATACTTGGCACAAGAGAGAAGTTCTAGTGGGACTAGGCAAACCTAGTTGGAAACTAGGTCAAATCCAAAGTGAGTCAGATGGGAGTTGAACACTTGGCACGTGATCGAAAGTCCACGTGGGGTCAAGGAGGACATGACATGTGGCATGAGCTGGAGCCAAATCGATAGGGAAATTGATTGGGTAGTGTGTCAATTGATTGACTGAGTGAGTTAATCGATTGGTAAGGAGTTTCTCATGAGGGAATAGGTGACTGAATCGATTGGGGCAATCAATTCAGCCCAAGCTAATTGATTGGGAGAAGCAAAAATCACGACTGCATAGTGTAAGGAATTCTAGGGCGCTAAACACGCAAATGCGCAGCGGAAAGCCCTAGATCCTTTGCCACCGGATCCGTGCGA